>BJCN01335287.1:5237-28112 GCA_018326445.1 Flaveria brownii
TAAATTCAACCTTAAGGTTTCTACTTATAAGTAAGTAGGCAGGCACCTAAAATTATATTGCATGTGGGATGAAAGTGATGTGCCTGGCTGCTTGCTTACTTATTGACCAGCCTGCTTGCTTGCTTACTTATAATTAATTCAGCTGCTTACTTCGTTTTTCTCGTATAACGTTTTAAGTATAACGTCTTATAAAACTTCAAATATGCCATTGAGACGGGCTTATTTTTCTCTACGAGTCGACCCAAGTTTCGTTAAAAACAGAGTAAGATCGAAAATTAAATAATTTATTATTATTTAACGCTTTCTTAAAATAGAAAAATCTTGACGTTCCATGCCATCATCCAAATAGTCATCTTATTCATACGATAATATATAAAAGAAAGATTTTCATATTTCGTACATGTAAAATTATTATATTAAGGTTTGGGATATTACAATAAAGATCAATAAAATGTCTCCTAGCATCTCAACTTGAGTTGAAATGATTCAATTTTGATGAGGGAATGGAGTGGAATACTGCTGAGATCAAATCTAAACTGATAGCTGCAACTCATGCTGAATTGGAAAACACAGTTGAGTTAGCTAAAAGAAAGAGGGTTTCATTAGAGAGGAAGCAAGCAGAAAGAGTTCAGCAAGTGCTCAAGGATGTAAGGTTTATACTTAAAGGCTGATGCAACCAAAGCAACCAAAGAGCTTTAAGCATGCATGCATGAAGTACAGAGTAAAGTTACTTCGGAAGTTTTATACAACTCAAAGTAAATATGCTAAGTGTAAAATCTTCTGAAGCCAAATGGCCAAATCTTCCGAAGCCAAAGATGAAGTCTTCCAATGCTTTAGAGACAAAGTCTTCCGAAGCCAAAGATTGATTTCTTCCCAAGATAGAGAAGACATGCTTTCTCTGATCACCTTTTGATAAATGCTGAACAACTTTTCATTGCCACCTCTGAAGACTCACCAACTTAGATAAGTTAGTGAAAAGTTTCATACTTTTGTCAACTGTAAATTAAAGTCAGTAGTTTGTAACTTTCTACTTTTATAGCTTTTATCCTTTTTGTAATGTATTAGGATGTGAGCTATGACATGTCATAGTCACAAGTCAAAAGGCACTCTACCTTTTGAGTATACATTGATCTTGTTATCTAGATTAGTGTTTCCATCTGGCTTTCAAAGTATAGCCAGCTGTAGGATGTAGTATAAAGTGTCTGAAGTACTTGTATTTTTTATGCTTTGTAAAACTTGCAATAGAACTTGAGAGCAATATATAACATTCTTGAAAACCAAATACTATCTTTTTCTTGTTCTTGTTCTGTCACATATTTACTTTTGTTCATAGTATCATTAAAATAAACCCGGTTCCATATTTGATCTCTTAAGTGTTCTAAGTCTCTTCTTATTATGGAACTGATTGTATTGACCCCCTTTAATGGTCATGCAATTGGTATCATATCATTTTAGGCTCTTGATTGTAAGATTTCACCATCTTAAATCCCTCCAGTTTCACAAAACACTTAACAACTCAAATGGTAGTTCTTACCAAGGCTGATATGGAAACTGGTACAATGACAAAATCTTCACTGAATACTCCTGATGACTTTGATACCTGGTGCCAAAGAATAAAAGCCTTCATCAAGTCTCAAGACAGCAAGATGTGGGGATCTATTGTCTCAGGACCTCATATACTTGCACCACTTCAGTTGTTGTTGGTGGTGGCATGATACCAAAGGAAGTAGCTGACTACTCAGAAGAAGACTGGAAGAAGATTGATGTAGATCAGAAAGCCATGACCTCCCACCAAACTGCTATTCCAAACTCTATCTACAGAGGCTTCAAGAAGTGCAAAACTTCTATGAAACTATGGGATGGACTGAAGCTGATATATGAGGGGTCTAGTGAAGCTAAAGAGAACAAGAAAGACCTCTTGAAGTAGCAGTTTGAGAACTTCACCTTCAAGACAGGTGAAACAATGACTCAACAATACTTCAGGTATGTTGATATTATGGATACTCTAATAGATGTTAGAGTAACTCTTGAGAACAAGGACATTTTAAGGAAGTCCATGTCCTCTCTTCCTATACAATGGACACACTATTTTATAGTCATTAAGAGGACTGAAAACCTCAAATCCCTTACTCTCACTGAGTTTTATGATATCCTCAGTGGATACCAGATGGTGATGAACATGTAAAATCCATCTGGCAACCCCAACAATCAGTAGAGTTCAGCCCTTCATATGGATGAAAGGGATTGTAGAGAACCATAATATCATCTCATCTGCAACCCTGGAAACTCACAAAAGGGTCCTTTCATCACCATCCTTGAGACACCAAGGGTGAGCTACATCCAAGGAAGCCTATTCCAAGAGACAAGCTATTCTTGAGCCTCTATGTACTTAAGAAAGAAGTGGCAACTTTCTCTTCAATCTTGAAGACTTGGACTGTAACCATCTAGATGATCTGGAGTATATGGAGATAGTCCAACAAATGACTCTTCTCACTCAAAGAGCCAAGAAGTTCTACAAGAAGACAGACATGAAGTTTTCTAGCAATGGAACAAGTGGAAATTTTGGGCTAAATAAAAGCAAGGTGAAGTGTTATAATTGTAACCGAATGGGACACTTTGTTAGAGAGTGCAAGGAACCAAGGATGAATGGTGGACAAGCTCAATCCAGACCAAACTATACTGATGGAGCTCCATAACCTGAGAAGCCCAAGCAGCAAGCTGTAGTTGTTGTAAAAGAAAAAGGCTTTGACTGGAGCTTTCAGGTTGAAGATGCATCTCTAAACCAATCACGGATGGCTGATCATAAACAAGCCAAGATATTGGAACATCTTTATACTTCTGAATGTATTGCTAAAGTTAATAGATACAAGTCCTATAACATGGAGATGAGATCTGACCTTGAGTCCTTAAACATCTTAAAAGTTGATTTTAAAAGAGCTGAAAATAATTACAAACTTAAGATACAAGATCTAGAGAAAACCATTTAACATCTTAACCATAAATATACAAACTACAAGACTCAAATCAAATGTCTCATTACCAATTTAACTGAATGCTAGGATGAGCTCATGATCAGCAAAGACAGGGCAAAAAATGTGTTCTTGAAGAAGAGATCTTCAAGAACATAATATCCTCATCCTTGCATGCAAAGATTTGTTATCAGAATAAGCAGGGACTGGGATCTACTGAGATAGCTCCTTCATACACTCTACTATCTGTAAGATCTCCAAGGTGTGGAACTTGTCAAGATAAGCTTCCCCTCATAGACCCTATTCAAGAAGAGGATGAAAAGGAGATAATGAAGGATGGATCTGAGGTGAGTGAAGAAGATCATCCTAAAAATGGTCACTATTCTCCTGAGGAAAGGAAAGAACCAGGGATGACAAAGTCTAAGAGGAAGAACTTGATCAGAGCAGCCAAGAGAAGATCAAAGAAGGCTCAAGAGATCAAGGCCACCTTTAACTCCAAGCAAAAAGAAGTCTTTATCTCTGATGGATTTGAGGTGGTAAAGGTTGAAGATTTGACTATGGACTCTAGTACCAGGAGTTCTAGTTAATATCCAACTCATCCCTATGAAGAAAAAAAAGGCTAATCAGCTATGTAGCACTGCTACATAGCATGAACCATCCAGTTCCAAGAGCAAGCCTCATCCTAAGAAGCCTGTTGTATCATCTGTGAAGATAAAGATGGAAGTGAAGAGTGATTAAGCTCAGCCTTCTACTCAAAAGAAGACTCTCAGAAGAAAGCCAGTTGATTGTATCATATGTGGTAGTGCTTCTCATCTTGCCAAGGATTGTCTCTACGATCCCAAAAGTACTAGCCAAGAAGAAAACTTCTAAGAAGAAGAAGAAGATAGCTTCGGAAGGAAATTCTTTTCCTTTCGGAAGCTCCAAAGTGAAAAAGAAGACAAGTGAAAACTTGGATTCGGAAGAAATTTTGGTCTCGGAGGAAAGAAATACTTCCAAAGAATTGAAGCTTGCTGCAATAAAAGCAAGATCTTCGGAAGGTCTAGTCTCCAAAACTTTCAAAGTCATTAAAACTTCCAAAGTGTTGAAGGTCAAGTCTAATCTTCCAAAGATGATGTGGAAGATAAAAAAATACCATGTAACTAAAAGTTCTTTATCAACAACAACCAATGATCCTTAAAGCCTAAATATAGGATCAATTATTGTTGCATTATTTTCTGTTTACTTTGACAAGCCCTAGACCAACAAGGCTTTGGTTTCCAAATATAAGTAACCATCTCCTTTTGTGCAGGAACAACTAAATACCAAGAGGAATGTATGGGTCATTGATAGTGGCTGTTCCAGGCATATGAGAGGCAATGACTCCTTGCTTTAAAACTTTAAAAAAATTGATGGAGGGCCGGTTGCTTTTGGTGGAGATTTAGGTACATTACTGGAAGGGCAGGTCACAAATGCTAACCTTAGCATTGAAAAGGTAAAGTTTGTCAAGGAGCTTGGGTACAATTTGTTGAGTGTATCTTAATTTTATGATCAGAGACCCAACATGCCCTTCACTGAGCATGAGTGTATTATTCTCAAGCTTGGGATGGTCATTCCTTAAGAGCATATCCTGCTCAGAGCCCCCAGGAAAGAGAACATGTACAAGGTGGATTTGCATGAAACATCACCTTCTAGAGAAGTTTCTTGTTTCCTATCTAAAGCAAATAGTTATGAGTCTTTTCTTTGGCATAAAAGAATCTGTCATGTAAACTTTAAAAACATGATTAAATTAATTAAGAATGATTTGGTAACTAGAATGCCAAAGAAGGAGTTTACAAGTGATATCATTGTGTTGCATGCCTGAAAGGAAAGCAACACAAGGTGTCTCACAAGCCAAAGGAAAGAGACTCCATCACTACACCCCTACACTTATTACATATCGATCTCTTTGGCTCAACCAGTGTAATGAGTCTAGGAAGGATCTCATATTGTCTGGTGATCACAAATGATTTACAAGATTCACTTGTGTCTTCTTCCTTAGAACTAAGGATGAGACTCCTAAAATCTTGAAGAACTTCATTCCAAAATTGAGAATCAATGTGATCACACGGTCAAAACCATAAGATATGATCAAGGAACTGAATTCAAGAACTAAATCCTTGATACATTTTATGATGAAAAAGGTATTACAAGATAATATAGTGCTCCCAGGACTCCTCAACAAAATGGTGTTGCTAAGAGGAGAAACATGACACTTATTGAAGCTGCAAGAACCATGTTATATGACTATAAACTATCCATCACCTTCTAGGTAGAGGCAGTCAACGCTGCCTGATATGTGCAGAACAAAGTTTTAGTAGTTAAGACTCATGGTAAGACTCCTTATGAGCTGTGGCACAAAAGGAGACCTTTTATTGGTTTCCTCACATCATTTAGATGTTCTTTCACCATCTTGAATACCAAAGATCAAGTAGCCAAATTTGCTGAGAAATCAGATGATGGACACTTTAATGGATACTCTTCTCAAGCTAAGGCTTATTAAGTATACAATCTTTGAACTAGAGTAGTTGGGGAGTCAGCCAATGTGACCTTTAATGAGCACACACCTAGTGTGAAAGGTTCTTGTCCTGATTGGTTGTTTAATCTTGATTTAGTTACCAGTTGTTTTAACAAATCTTGTGAAAATGTTTCAGGATCTACAGTTAACTTATCAACAGGAGATCCTGACCTAAGATTTGAGCTGAGAAGACCATATAAGAAAACTACTTCAACTCCAGTGGTAACTAACCCTGCAGAATGAGCTCCTATCAGCACAACCATAACAAATTCAGATGATGCATATGAGGTGCCTATAAATTCTAGCTCAAAGGCACAAAACTCAATTAAAGGAACTTCTAATGTAGGAAGGAATGGAGGTGGTGATAGTGATCAAGAATTTTTTGATATTGATAATTACTCCATAGAAGACAACATCAATGATGTCACACACTTATTGGATCAAGCTTCTCTTGATAAGTGTGTTGATGTGGTGCGTGACACTCCATTGCTAGATCTGAATTTTACAAATTTTGATCTGTCCAATCAACTTGCTATAATTCCTTAACTTTGGATCCACAAGTCACACCCCACCACAAACATCATTAGAGATGTTAACACAGGGGTGAGAACCAGAGGACAAATCCATGACAAAAATGTTTGTCTATACTCTTGTTTCTTATCCCAGATGGAGCCCAAGAAAGTTAATGAAGCTTTGAAGGATGATAGTTGATGAATCAACACAGGAGGAGATGCTTCAATTCAAAAAGAAGAAGGTTTGGAACTTATGTCCTCTTTCTCAAGGGAATACAAGTATAGGTACCAAAAGGGTATTTAGGAACAAGAAGTATGATAGAGTATTTGTCATTAAGATTAAGGCTAGACTAGTTGTTCAAGGATACACACAAAAAGAAGGGATTGACTAAACATTTTTTTGCTCCACTGGCAAGACTTGAAACTGTTAGGATATTCCTTGCTTTTGCTGCATCCAAGGATTTCAAGGCCTACCAACTTGATGTCAAATGTGCTTTTCTATATTGGGTGATTGATGAGGAGGTGTATGTCAAACAACCACCTAGATTTACAGACCCAGATCATCCTGATTATGTCTGCAAGTTTGATAAATCTCTTTATGGGCTACACCAAGCTCCAAGGAAGTGGTATTAGATACTATCTCAGTATCTCTGTGAGCATGGCTACAAGAGGGGTACTATAGATGGAACACTCTTCATCAAAGGAACAAGAAATGACTTAACGTTGGTTTAAGTTTATGTAGATGACATTATTTTTGGGTCACCTAATCCAAAGCTCTGCAACGACTTTGACAAGCTGATGAAGAATAGATTTGAAATGAGTGCCATGTCAAAACTCAATTTCTCTCTAGGAATTCAAGTGAAGCAGGTTGACAATGACATCTTCATAAGTCAGCCAAAGTATATACAAGACATACTTACAAGATTCAACATGACTAAATGTAAGGGTGCAAAGACACCCATAGCAAGAAACCACTCCTTTAGACCTGATCTTGAGTGGGAGTGTGTGGATGAACATCTCTATAGTGCTATGATTGGGTCTCTTGTGTACCTCATAGCTAGCAGGCCTAATATCATGTTTGCTACATGCATTTGTGCAAGATATCAAGCCAATCCGAAGATGTACACCTAGTTGCTATCAAGAGAATTTTTAGATATCTCAATGGAGATCCTAAACTAGGCCTTTGGTATCCAAAGAATTCTGACTTCAATCTGTATGCTTATATGACTATGGTGGTTGCAATATGACTACAAAGTCTACTTCTGAGGGATTTCAATTCCTTGGTGGAAGGATAGTCTCATGGAAATATAAGAAACAATCCTGTGTGTCTACATAAACTACTAAAGCTGAATACATTGCTACTGCTAGCTGTTGTACTAAAGTGATTTTGATTTAGAATTAGATTCTGGACTATAGATTCAACTTCAAAGAGACTCCTATCCACATAAAAAAATGCTATTTCTATAACAGAGAATCTTGTGCATCACTCAAGGACAAAACACATCAATATCAGATATCATTTGATTAGAGATAATTTTGAAAAAAAATGATAAAACTAGTCAAAGTTAACACAAATGAACAATATACTGATCTGTTCATAATACCTTTGATGAACAAAGATAAAGTATCTTGTATCAGCCATTGGGATGATTAACTTTGAGAAGATTTTCATAAACTAAACTCAAGATTATTTTCAAATATGTTGTGTCCTAAGTTGTCTATATCATCACCTACATAAGGCCAGTATACTTTAGAAGAAAACTTTTCAAACAATATTCCTTATAATTTTGGAAATTTTAGACATATTTTCTCTCAGAAGACATTAAGTTGTCTTCGGAATTACATTATGTCTTCAAAACAAATAACTAATTATAAGACATTTAATTTCAGAAGAAATTTTGATATATCTTACGAAGCATAAATATGCTTCTAGGTACTTATATGTTTTTGAAGGACAATTTTCTTCCAAAAGCGATTAAGCCGTGGAAGATTTATTCCTTGGTGAACATAACTTCTTAGTTTTAATCTCTTCCATAACTAAATATGTCTCTGAAGTAAAAATACTCTAAGTATTTTTCTTCAAAAGCAAAATTTTCATAAAGCTCAGGAATATCTTCTGAAGTCAAATTGGTTTCGAAAGCTTTTATAAAACTTCCAAAGACAAATTACCTTTGGAAGATTTTCGAATTTCAAGAAAACTACCTTTTTGGGCGTTTTTTTAGAGGTGGGACCAACATCCGGATTTCAAAGTTTATCCTTTTGCACTAACTTTGTCTCAAATTCATTTCATATATATACATCTTTAACGGTTCCCCTCTTTCACTTTCCTCTTCATCTACAAATCTCTCTAACCTAAATTCAACCACAACCCGTCTTTGTTCTTACCTATCTTCACCACAAAGCTACTCACAAATGGCCAACCCTGATCCATGAAACCAACTAGATTTTTACATGCATTTATGCAAGCAACACAATTAGGTTGCTCTGTTATCATCTGAAAAAGATCCTTGTTTCTCAGATGTTTGCCGGTTCTGGACTCTATCCAACTACTTCACCTCCCTCACCATAGATCCTCCACTATATGAAGATCAACTTTTGGAGTTTTGAGGACCTACTAAGAGGTCATTATGGATGGGGAGAAGGCAGTTTCTACCATAGTACAGGGGAGGATAATTTTCATCACACCAGCCAAAATCAACACCCATCTAAGGTTGAATGATAAATAAGGCGATTTATCCTTCCCAAAATTTGCAGTGAACCAGACCTTTAGGCAGATGGGCTATGAAGGTGACTACTCAGTAAGAATCTTCAGGAAAGGGAAGGTCTCCTATCAATAGTAGTACCTCCTCCATGTTCTCATCCATTGTTTATCAAACAAGCATGGAGGTTGGGATCAAATTCTAGAAGACCTTTCCTATATAGTCCATGTCATTTGTCAAGGTGTTAAGTTCAGGGACTCTAAATTCATATATAAAATTTATTTGCTAACTTCTAATGAAGCTGAGGGGAGTCTGAAACTAAAGGTGCACAAACTGACTAAAACTTGCACCTATCTAGTATCAAAGGTTAGTCACCTAGAATATCAGGTGACTACCTTGCAAAAGAGGGTCAATGACCAACAACTTGAGATCACCAATCTCAAGGGCAAGTTAGCTGAGATACCACTAAGGAGGATTCAACCAGGGCCATAAGAACCTGTGGATGTGGTGGACCTAACCTTTAGCTCACTATGCAAGAGGATGATGCTACAAAAAAGGGGAGAAAGTCCTACCTACAATCACAGAACCTGTGAGTTCTTCTCAGAGTATGGACATAGAGGACTCACCATCCTCACTTGCAATTGTCCATACTTAGCAACGTCCTCAAGTGCACACTAATGTGGACTCACTCATCTGAGGAGGGTATTCCAAGGGCTATGCCTACCCCACCCTATTTATACTGAAAATGAAATACAAGGGTAGAGGTATGATACTAACAGGAGAGCCTTGATACTCTATACACTTTAGGGGTAGTAAGAAGTCTTTGATTTTTAGACCCTGAAGTCTATAAGAGTCTTCCTCTAGTTCACATGTCACTTGCCAACCTAAGTCAAAAACAGGCAAGCTGACAAACTAGCTGAGAGGATCCGAGACAAGATTGTTGAAGAGTTTAGATTAAGAAAAAGACAAAGGTATATGCAATGTTGTTGGTGAACTGGATGTTGAGGTGGATCCCAAGATTAGCTTCAAAGGGTAAACCTTGACTACATGCCTAGTGATAGAACCTATGAACCTTGAAACAAGAACTACTTTAACATCTTTTACCCTGAGTGAGGCACTAGTTGGTGAAGGTGCTTCACAACCTTTCTCTGGCCAAAGCTCAAGTGTTGAACCAAGCAATGAAAGTGAAAGCTCTCTCCACCCTGTCACTAAAGCCTATGAGTGACAAAAGGAAAAGGAAGTTGACTCCTTAGGAGATTAAGGAGGAGGAAAGAGAGAGGAAAAGGAAGCTAAGGAGAGGGAGTTCAAGTGGGTCCCCAGGCTTCATGGAAGCTGCAATCAGGGTTTCCCCCAAGCTAAACACTCAAGATGATTAGTTAAGGGAAGCCAGATTGAACTACTTGGGGGACCAAAAACTACAACAATGATGGACTCATCTCTCTTCCCTCAGAAGAGTTAAATGAACTGGCTGACAGTAAGCTGTCAAAGGAGAGAAAGGAGGCAGAGGATACAGAGTTGCTCCTCAAGATTGAAGAAGAAAGGAGGAGGAAGAAACTCTACAAACATGCTCATACTCTTTCCCCGGTTCAAGAAAGCCCTGAGACAGAGGCTGTGGCAACTGAGCAACAAACTCAGGTAGACAAAGAACCAGATCGACAAAATACGATCAACTACCTGAGTGCCATAGTCCTCTATCAAGGCATTTGCACTTCCTCCCTTATCCTATGAGTATATAGAATTTGAGTACCTCAAGCAGCTTGAGCAACAAGTAACAAAGGAACAAAAAGCTACTAAGTGGAAGATGAGGGAAGAAGCTGCAAAGTCAAGAAACATCATCCAGAAGAGTCTAAGGAAGTCTGTTGATAGGCAGAGGATCATGAGCTTCTTAAAGCTGTATGGATTCTCCCGAAGGAGGCTTGGTCCAATGTCTCTATCCGCTATTGATGAGAACGTTAAGGTGATCAAGCAAGCAGAAGATTAAAAAGGATGAGCTCATTGACTTGCATTTTCCACCAAGTCAGGTTGCACCTGAAGTTAAGGTCAAGGTTGAACCACAAGAGACAAGACAACCTGGACCTAGTGGTAAACCAAAACCAAATTTATCTTCTGATCCACAATAGGGTCCTGATCCCTCTCCTTCTAAACCTATAAGGGAAAAGTACCCAACTAAGAAAGACATACAAGAACAACCTGGTGTTGAAGACCAATCTTCTCAGTTGAAATCAAGAAAGAGGAAGAAAAGGATTGCCATGAAGAGGGACAGTTAGAATAAAAAGAGGTCCATGGCATCCATCTTTACACCTTAGGATGAGTCAGAGCATCATGAGGCTACTTAATAAGAGGCTGCTCAACCAAGTTCAACAATTGTAGAGCCTCTTGCTGCTTGGAGACCTATCTTGTCCTGGACCTTTGCTGCTAATCCGGACATATGTAGAGATCATGGAGGTCAAGATGTCTACTTCTGGCAAGACATACTTGATCTTCCTCTGCATGATCTCTATGATATAAGAATATACTATGAGAGTTTGAGGGATCCTAACCAAATGATGAAGAAAGGGATGGTCTTGATCCTGATGAGGACTGTCAATAGATGAGTAATCTCTTTTGTTATGATAGCATCAGCCTAGGGGGTGTTTATAAGGTTTATACTTAAAGGTTGATGCAACTAAAGCAACCAACGAGCTCTCAGCATGTATGCATGAAGTACAAAGTAAAGTTACTTCGGAAGTTTTATGCAACTCAAAGTAAATATGCTAAGTGTAAAATATTCTGAAACCAAATGACCAAATCTTCCAAAGCCAAAGATGAAGTCTTTCGAATCTTCAGAGACAAAGTCTTCTAAAGCCAAAGACTGATTTCTTCTGAAGACAGACTAGACATGCTTTCTCTGATTACCTTTTGATAAAAACTGAACAACTTTCTGCTGCTACCTATGAAGACTCACCAACTTAGATAAGCTGGTGAAAAGGTCCATACTTTTGTTAACTGTAGATTAAAGTCATTGGTCTGTAACTTTCTACTTTTGCACCTTTTATAATTTTTGTAATATATTAGGATATGAGTTATGGCATGTCATAGTCATAAGTTAAAAGGCAATCTGCCTTTTGACTATACGTTAATCTTGTTGTTTAGATTAGTGTTTCCAGCTATCTTTCAAAGTATAGCCGGCTATAGGATGTAGTATAAAGTGTCCCAATTACTTGTATTACTTTTTATGCTTTGTAACATTTGTAATAGAACTTGAGAGCAATATACAACTTTCTTGAAAAATAAATACTATCTTGTTCTTGTTCTGTATCATATTTACTTGTATTCATAGTATCATTAACATAAGCTCGCTTTCCAATTTGATCTGTTAAGTGTTCTAAGTCTCTCCTTGTTGTGAAACTAATTGTATTGACCCCCTTCAACGGTCCTTCAAAGGATAAGCAACAAATGAAGCAGTTCTTCAAATACTATGGCTTATCTGGCAGACAAATAGGACCAATGAATATGTTAACTCTTGATCTGAATATTAGAGTAATCAAATAAAAGGTTGCAATTAAAGAGCTCCCAAAGCTTGAACAATCTAGGGAACAATATGAAAGGCAACATGTCAAAACTAAGAAAGTCACTCAAAAGTCTTTCCATCTGCCGACTGAGCCTCCATCATCCCCTAACTCAACAACCTCTGATGACAGTCAACCCATCTCCTCAATCCTACAAAGGACAAGAAAGCACCAAACAAAGTTGTAAAATTAAGGATTGTTGATTCAAAAGTAAAGGATAAGATTCTTAAAGGAACAAAGGTATTCGCTGCTGAGTATCTTGCTCAGATGAAGAAATTTGCTGATAAGAGGACTAATGGAGAAATCATGTACTATGATCATAAAAATGAGGTACTTAATCTTCCACTTGACATTCTTGAGCAAATTTCTGAGTACTTCAACATCTTTGGATGTAGGAATGATGAATCTAAAGTACTACTACATAAAGTACTATCCTTAGTCAAGGCTGATGTTTGGGAAGAGATCTTTGAAACTCCACTATCAGCACATGATCCCATAGTGGAGTGGGAATGATGAGAAGAAGATTACCTACTTCATAACCAAATCAGCAGTTGAAAGAATAGCTTGAGAAGAAGATTACCTACTTCATAACCAAATCAGCAGCTGAAAGAGTAGCTTACTCAAGGAACCAACTGTTGTGCTTTAACCGGTTTGAGATAACTGACTTGAGTAGGTTAGGACTAAGGAATCCTAGTAATGATTCCGAGGTGAGGGAATTGGAAAAATTATTGATGAGGATCTACAAATCTCATCTGGAAAGATCAAGGAAGACTTCAGAACAAAGAAAGAAGAAACTAGAATATGAAGCTATTGAAACCACTCCATCTGCCAAACCCAGCAATCAACCACAATCACCTCCTACTACTTTTCCTCCTGCTCAAACCACTAAGCATGGTTCTCCGTGAGTCCAACACGCTTCTGGAACAGTTGAAACCCCTACCCAGAGCCAATCTGACAATTCAACAGATATAGTGATCATCATCGATGTTGCTGAAAGAATGAGACATAGGTTAGAACATCCAAAATAAGAAAAAGAAGAACATTCAGAATATGATAAAGAAAAAGACTCAGATAATAACGATACAATAATCATTAAATAGGGTTATGATTGGAAAGTTGAGAACTTATTCATAGAAAGAAAAAAACAAGTCAAAATCTTTCTGAGCTGAAATTCTGATGCTTAGCCTTCAAGACTTAAAGAGGATGCACAAGTTAGCTCCTGAATATGAAGGCATGCAAGACAAGTACAAATCTATGGCTGCCATTCTAAAAATAAAATTTGGAAACAAGGTTGAGAAAAGGGAAGAAGAAGTTTTTCATGTGACTCCACTAAGCACTCATGACCCAATCACCTATTAGAGTTACAATTCCTCAAACAACACCTTCAGTCTGACATATGCTGGTGCCGACAAAATTGAAGTGAAAGAGTATGATCTTTTTAGACTATCTCAACATATCATGAAGGATTTGGTGAATCTAGCTCTTGACAACCCCTCAAGAGATAAAAAAGGATACATGTATGAACTATTACTAATCAGAATGCTTGAAGGATAAAGATAGAGTTTTGGTTGCATCATCCTATGGGAATTTGTTGATCTATGAAGAGTATGAAGCTACCGAAAATTCAAGGCTTCAGCAGTGGATGCTAAATGTTGGATTAAGCCTAGTGCTGAATCTACTGCGCATCAACAAATGTTGATGAAATGCCGATCAACATATGCTGAGAAACCGCCGATCAGCATTTAACCGATGAGCTGCAGATCGACTGCTGCTGATCAGCAGTGAACTCCATGAGATGTTGAGCAACTGCTACTCAAAAAAGAATGTCTTTGCCAACGGCTACTGTGTTTCACATTTTAAGACAACATAGTACTAAAGCAGTCAACTCCGATACACAGCTTATCTATTTTTCTACAGACTCTGAACATAGAATAGTTTATTCTTATTATTTAGATTTCATAGTCTAAAAGTCATCACACTTGTATAGTAGAGACAAGATTTTTAAGCCACTTAGTTTTATCTGCAGATTGTATCATTTGTACGCAAATGATTAATCAAGTGAATACAATGAAAGAATTACTTGTGTATTTACCTTTTCTTAAAATATTTGTGTTGTGATAGTAAGTAGTTAACTTAGATTCTGTATTCGTTATCTTCGAATCAAAGAAAAACTTCATGTTAATCTAAACCAAACCGATCCAACATGTGATATATTTGAAACAATAATAGTCATCGGTATAATGGTCTATATTCAAATCAATTTAAACTTAGCTTGTTTTATTGTCGAAAACATTTATCTTGATATAAAATTTTCCTTTTTTCTTCCTACTATATTCATTATTTAAAGGTGAAAGTACTTCAAATCTACTCAGTTACATTCCTCGGTTAGTAAGAAAATATGGTTTGTTAAAGTGTTCGAGGGTTACCACACCCCTGGACCCCATTGTAATTCCACCATTGACAATTTGTTTGAGACAATCTTGTTTTTTATTTAGTTTCAAAAGTATAAAAGGGATGGAGGTTTGCAAAATTTTATGAGGGGTTGTTAGGATTTTCTTTTATGAGACAATCTTTTAAAACTTTATGAGAAGACTTGTGTTAGTTTCCTTTCAGACAAGCAACATAATGTCTAACACATATGATCTCTTTATTAGATAGACCATTAACAAGATCATATCTAACTACCTTGTTCATATTCTTATTCGCAAGGCCTAGTCTTTTATGCTAAAGAGATTACTCATCTACAAATGCTTTTGGATATGATGTAAGATACATTTCTAATAGGAGTTATAACCTTCATATTTAGCATGTACATATTGTCTCTCCTAGGTGACAAGATAATACATTCACATTGAGTGAAAAACATTTCATAATGGTTACAAAGTTGAGACACACTCAACGGATTGTAGTTTAGTTCTTTTACTAAATTTACCTTGTCAGGACTCCATAACCTTTTTCACTCAGAAAATGCTAGACCTTTGAGCTATATTTATGATTACTTATGATATTTCTCTGACTACTTTTTTATATGCTTTCTCTCTTCTAAGTGGTAATATGATGTATAGAATAAGCATATCTGCTCATTACTAATGGATCATTTTCCAACAGTATGACCTCCCGTAGTATCACTTCATCCTCCATCATAAGCTCTAGTGTTGATTAGGAAAACACTGTCACTAGTTATATGCCTTGAACAATCATTATTTATGATCCATAAGTTTTTTTTGTATGTAATTGTTCTTGCACTGTTAAAGAAGGTTAGTGATGAATGGGGGCCTAAGCATGAATAACTAGTCTTCTTTAAACTTATCACATGTTTTATTTGGGGTATAAGATTTGGTGTTTTGAAAGTTTGGAAGTTGGAGTGCTAACTTTAAGTTTCAAGTTTATCACACTTTTGGTTGTGTAGCAGTTTGAGCTACCAATAACTTCTCAACAATTTGTTTGTTAGAATGGATGTAAAGATTGTGTTTTCATATGGTGAGATTAAAGAGGAAACCTATATTTGTCAACCTTCTAGTTTTGAAGATCCAAATCATCCTAATTATGTGTATAAGTTAGACAAAACACTCTATGGGTTACATCAAGCACCTCGTGCTTGGTATGCTACCTTACTTAACATTTTCTTGCAAATGGTTATACTACAGGTACTATTGACCAGACTTTATTCTTCAAAAAGACTGGTGATGGTCTTATTCTTGTTTAAATATACGTTGATGACATCATTTTTGGATCTATAAATGATGATGTGCAAGGAGTTTGAAATGGTGATGAAAAAGAAATTTGAGATGAGTTCACTAGGAGAAATATCATTTTCTTGGGCACTCAAGTCAAACAAGATGACCATGGTATTTTGATACATCAGGAGAAATATGTTTATAATATCTTGGAAAAATATAAGTTTTAAGACTCCAAGATTACACCAACTCCTACGTCTTCTCGTCCCACTTTATCTCATGATCTCACGAGTGAAGATGTTGATCAACACATGTACAGATCAATGATTTGGATCCTTGATGTATCTCACTACAAGCAGACCTGACAACATGTTTCCTGCTTATCAGTGTGAATGTTATCAAAGTAATACAAAAGCGTATCACATGAAAGTTGTCAAGCGGATTTTCAAGTATCTCAAAAGGCCAACACCAACTTGAACTTTGGTATCCTAAGAATTCTGAATTTAATTTATATGCTTATACTGACAATGATTATAGTGGTTGTAATTTGGATAGGAAATCAACTACAGGTGGTTGTCAATTCCTTAGAAATAGGTTGATTTTATAACAGTGCAACAAGCATAATACAGTTTCAACATGAACTAAAGAAGCTGAATATGTGGCTTTATCAAGTTGTTATTCACAAATATTTTGGATTCAACAATAACTTCTTGATTACAGTTTTAATACAACACCACAATCTAGTGTGATAATTCTATAGTTCTGAACATCGTGAAGAAACCCTTTCAACATTTAAAAACAAAACACATTGACATTCACATGCATTTTATTCGTGTTTGTATTGATAGAAAGCTTATTCATCTTGCGCAAGTCACATCTAATGATAACATTGCTCACTTGTATACCAAGGCGTTTAATCATTTCCTTTTCGACTTTCTTGTTAAATCTTTGGGAATGATTAACTTCGGTTGATTTACCAGACCTTTCAAACAAAAGTATTTTTCTGTTTACTTTGTTAAAATTGTAATTTTCTAAAAGATAAACATAATTTTAGGGGGAGAAATTGAAATATGTATTGAAAAGATTTATGTTTTAGGGGAAGTTATTGTGAAAATATTCAAAAAGGTTTTGTTCATTCAATAACATACAAAAAAATGAATTTTCAATTTAAGTAATAAATGATAGTATATTTCTTGATTTTGATATATTACATACAAAAGCCTAAAAAGAGACTGATGTTGATTACGTTTGATATGTTGGTCAGCTCTACTTCCAAGAATGAAAATCAATATGTTTTCTAATGCATTAGAACTAAATTATCTATGACTGAAGTGGGTCATATACAAAAGTCTAACGCTGAATAGTTAAGACCTCTTATCTGAATTGGTTAGACATTTGCCTTTGAATAATTAAGTGATATAATAGCTTTTAATGGTTCAGACCTCTTAATGGTTCAACACTTAATGGTTCAGATGACTTATTGATTCAGCACTTAATCATTCAGAAATTACCAAACAACCCCTAAAACAAACTGAGAGTTACAATATAATCATATTCTTATAAGTAAAGAAAAGGACAGAAAGAAAGGGATAAACAAAAACAAAGAAGAAAATTGAAAAATGACAAAAGAGCAAAAATATACCAAAAGGCCATATAGGACTAAAGATGACAATGAGCATATTATTAAAAGATATGTCAAATACATAGATACTATATGGTAAATATGTTCATTATTAAGAATATATTCAGACGCAGGAGACGAAATCAAAAGATGGGGCACGTAAGTCCGAATTAGCATATAAGTCCTAAATATCTTTCGAGGGAAAAACATAAGTCCCACTTTTTGTTAACAAGTCTTAAAACTTTTTAATATTTTGTGTTCAAAAACGTTCCGTATGCTAGTTATGCTCAAAATAGATAATCTAAGAACATCAATAAATCATGAGGTTACTGATCAGAGGTAAAAGGTTTAAGTCAAATTGGGGTGATTTGAAATCTCAAAAGTGACTTGAAGCTAAATAGAAGTTCTACAGAATTTTTGATTGTGGGATCTATTGATTTCATATAAATAAAAACATGATAATAATCACAACATATTTGTCTTAGTAAAGATTGAAGTATGCGTTGAAATTTGAAAATTTTATATTGACAATCAACTTAACTAATCCTATTATAAATATAGCTCGAAGATTTTAGTAATCGATTTCAAAGAAATATGATTCTATACATAAAAATTCACTAAACAGATTTAAGTTAAGTGTATGGTTTTATTTGTTTTTTTTGTTTTGTTTTGGTTTCGTTCACAAAAAAATATTTATAAAATTAAGGGTTTCCGGTTAATTCAACACTTATATAAAAACATAAATGTCAAAATAATAAAGCAAAGTTCAAATAAATGAGAAATTTAAAGTTTTGAAAAATCAAAATTGAGACTTCTCGCACGCGAGAAGTTCTCTGGTGTGAACTTTGACTTCTCTGTGAGAAGTCAGAAGCTTTTAAATATCAACAGTCATGCGAATAGTTAACCAGCTGCATCGCACAAACTTTTAAATTCACTCTCAAAATAATTCTAAGTGTTGCTTCAATTCACTTAATATACTTGTTCATTATGTTCGATAGATATTGACTAAGACTATACAATGGTATATTGATGATTAATGTATGGATTTAAGTGTATTTGAACATCAACCGAAATTTAAAAATCAAATAAACTTAATGTCTTTGAAAATTAATCATGATTTTACTCTATAAACATCTAATTGACACTTATACAACATGTTTTAATGGCTAAAAATCATTGTAATGATTTTAATTTGAAAATGGATTTTGGGGTTATCATGAGCGAATAGTTACAGAATAGATGAACAGATGCGAAACTTCCAATTCGCATGAGACTTTTCGCATGAGTACCTTTGACATGTCGCACAAATAGTTGACTTGTGGTCAACTTTATCCTATGCGATAAGTATCTTGTCACGCAAGAAGTTGAAATTACTTGAAAACAATTCGCATGCGAAAGGTGTACATGTCATGCCAGAAGTTCAAAATTTTATAATTTTCTAAAACTTTATAAGTCTGATATTTTGAACTCGTTACTAATCAAATTGTTTATTCTGATTACAGATGGCAAGATCAATGGTTTTTAACAAAAACCATAATGTTGTTGCTTATCTCAGGGATGTTTTCTAAAGATAAGGCTTTATTTCGTTCATTGATAGACAGATTGAAGACATCACGTATTCATGATACTATATCAGCTAATTGGACTATTTACACATACATTTTAGATGAGTTCTGGTTATCAGCTACTAACGAAAGAGATGCAGAGGGAGAGCCTTGTATAGCTGCTATTGTGAAGGGAAAGGGGGTTATTATTACTACTGAGGGAAAGAAGGAGATGTTGGAGAAGACCAAACAGATTTATGATCTACATACATTAAATCAAGAGAAGGATGAATGGATTAAGAGTCTTGAACATTAGTAACAATTTATATTAAACTATGTTAAGATTCTAGAGAACAACATTAGAGACCTCACTTCTAGATTTTCATTCTAATATGGTCAGCAAAATCAAGATATATTTATTGAAGTTGGAGATTCTAGTGGACATCAGTTTGTTGGTCTAGATCCTATTATTGATCATGTTGTTACTAATCAAGTAACATAGACCATTAATGTTGATCAAGAACCAACTATGATTGTGAATGATGAGGTTAGTGAGGATCAACTAGTGGTTTAGAATATTGGAAAAGTAATTATGGAGCCTGAACATGTTGTCAAAAGTACTGAGCCTGAAGATGATGATGATGGATTGGACAAAGTGGATTATGGATTTAGTGATGATGATGATGATGATTTAGATGATGATGATAATGATGATGATGGTGATGATGTTAAGAATGATAAAGGAAAGAAGAAAGATGATGATGATGATGACTAGGGAGGTGATATGGGTTCAACTGCAAGTCCTTCTGGTGCATCAGGTTCTAACAATGTCTCCGGACCAAGTGCTGATGATCCAGAAGATTATGTACCATTAATCCAACCACCGAGGAGATGCATGAGAAAGAGTTATACACTTTCTAATAACAGATGTTAACTGAGGAATCTGATGAGGAGATAGGTTTGTTTGATGATCTTGATGAGTCTATTGATTATACTAATATTTTTGGAAATAGTCTGAAGAGCATATTCTCTAATATACTTTTGGAAGAAGGGGAGATTGCTACTGATTCTGGAGTCAAGCAACAGACTTCTAAGACTGCCTATATTACGAGAAATATTGCATTACACCAGGTTGGAAATCTATCTGTGATTGCTCTGTCACCTCCTGCTTCTGTTCATACATTTAGACATTATAAACCATTTACACGGTATGGAAAATTCAGAGCCTATCATGAGTTGGGCTTATGATGGAGAAAAGAAGATGTATGTGGTGAAAAGACGTGCTGGTGCGATACAGTATTATCAAGACGAGCATGATATTCATACCTTAAGAGCATCTAATCTTTATACGATGGGTCGTGTTCCATTTTCTAACATAAGTAATTATGGAAAGGCTAATTGGTTTTGGAACATGATCTAGTGTCAAAGCAAATCAAACTTCCAAGACTTCAAGACAACCAAATCAAAATTCATTGAAGATGGTGCACACATAGATCCAAATACTAATAAGATGATTAAGATAAGAGTGTATAAGCATCCCAAATATGCTAGAAATATTCTAATACATGACCCCGTACCAATTAATAGTTTGGCAAAACTAATATGGTGGGTTGTGAAAAGACAACTGGGCATGCAATTATTCATGTGTTGATAAAGAATACCGTATTATCAACCCTGTTGACTTGCTCAACTTTGGAAGAGAAAATTTAATAAAGCTTTAGGCTTGTCCAATTCAAGCTAATGAATCTATTCATTTTATAGTAGTTCAATTTGGCTGGTTGATTATGAAGGCCCTGGATAACAAAATGTACGCTTATAGATGCAGTTACAAGGTTGCAGACGTGGACTTTTGAAGATTTTATTAACCGAGCCTAGGGGGGAGATTGTAGATATTGAACCTAAAGGCTCGGGAAATCAAAAGGGACATTTTGAAGATCAAGTCGTGCGAAAACTTTGATCTGCGCGAGAAGATAGTTATCGCGAGAGACCTTTTTTGTTTTAGTATATATATGTTGCGTAGTTCATATTGTTTGTAATCCTAAAATTCTACAACTTATGTAATTCATATTAGAGAACAATATACATAGTTTATATTTAGTATTGCTTGTTATTGATCATTCTTGTTCTAATTGTGAGTTCGTATTTGATTTCATTCCGCGTTTTACACACAAGATTGATCTACAAAGAAATTCCGATCTTTACATGTCACTTGAACCCATGACCTTCCCATGTTTACATGTTATAGGTACCTCACCTTAACCAAGTTAGGCTTAGGATTATCGGTATAAATAAAAAGTAATTAATCACAAGCGTGAATCATATGACCTCATCATTATTACAATAAGAAGTTATGTAAATAAGACTACAACCAACGTCTCATAGAAAACCAAATAAACACTAGAATGCAATCTATATAATTTATTCTAGGGTTTAAGACCAGTGGAAAACTACAGCCATTGATCTATATAATGTGATATATCACGATTGCTTGCTTTAAATAGATACTAAAAAGTAAGAATAAAATAAACAACTTACTTGATATACAAAAGCAGAGAATCTTCATTAGAATGCATAGTTAGTTTTTCCATACTTCTCGAAACTGACATCGGTATAGTACACAACAAGTTATTGCGATGCCGAAGATAAACTACTAATCGGAAGATGCAATTTATCAGAAGATTTATTATATCCACAGATTAGTCTCGCGGAAGATGCATATACTTAGAAGCTTAAATGTTTGTTAAGAAGCCTTCGAGTAGTAGAAACACAAAACTCTTTAGCAGTTAGCTATTTAAGATATAAGGATTATTTTGAGTAACTTCATCCACAAATATAAGTGAATGTATGATTAAGTATAAAATTAAAGGAAGATAGTTAAAGCTGAGGTGATAGATATAGTTAAAGTATAACTATATGGATAGTTATTACTTACTAAAATATGATAAAGCATGATATGCTAAAGTTTATTTTGCTAAAGTTAAAACTAGAAGTTATTTAATAATGTCAACTTTTGTATCCATGTTACTTTGACGAGTAAAAGATGATAAAGATGATAACTTGGCATGAGTTGAAAGGTTACCTGATATGGTTTAAGACTGACATCCTGACTTGATAGCTTAAGTTTAGTTAAAGTACTTTGATATTATGTTCAATGACAAATGGTTATGTAATAACTTTTAATAGGCTGTTATCTTAAATTAGCCTAAGGTTTTAGAATTATGTTTTTGATATGTAATTCCAAATGTGAGGTCTTATGGACACAATGCCTTTATAGTAAAGTGAGAGAAAATGTGAGATCATATATACTACTAGAAAATGGAGCAATTGCTATGAAATTTTGCTACCGAAAAAAACAGTTGCAAGATTAGTGATCGATTAGCCACCAAAATCATAATGGAAGCAAATTTAATAATTAAATATAAACAGGTCGCAAAACGGTAGCAAACATGTGAGAAAAATAAAAAATAATAATAAGAAAAAATTAATCTGTAAAGTACGATTGCTAAATGATATTAAAAAAATGTTTGAATAGCGACCGATTTGCGACCACCAAGATCTGCGACCGAATTAGCGGTCGCAATAGTAGGTTAAAAAATCTATTTAAAAAGAAAAGTAGGCCTATCTTACTAATTCAATATATTAGGTCCTCTGTTACTTATAAAATATATTAGGGCCTCCAAACCCACCGTGAGTTTGTTACCATAAACCAACTGGGCTAGCTCAGTTGGCCACCCGATGAGGGATAGAGCGCTTGGCCCAAAGAGGTCATGGG
>BJCN01335288.1:0-10630 GCA_018326445.1 Flaveria brownii
AGGCTAGCAATAGTTAATGATTGTACATATAATGTCATAACATGGTAACCACAAAAGTTCAACTAACCACGACACACAAGTAAATTGACATAAGTTTACAAGTATCAAACGTGTTTCCAAGTGCAATGTTTATAATGTAACATGTTTCACCCAAAAGTGTGAAAATAAAAAAAGGGGTATAGAAATACTCACATTGATATAGGCATTACAAGATGATATAAAAGATTAAAGTAAAATCCAAAAGACAATCCAAAGTATCCATTACAAGCACCTAAATATATGTTACAAGTTTAAGTTAATAATAAGATTAATGTTCAAATAAGGATTAGGGTTTTGATGGAATTATGGGGGTTTTAATAAGTAATAAGTTTTTAACGTAATTATTTATGTTTTGATTCAATTACAAGAACTATACATTTAAGTATTCTAGAAATGACTTTAAGTATAAATAATGATAGGGTTTAATAAGTAAATGCATCTTTATTATTTAAAAATAATTAGAATAACGTTTTGATTAATAACAAATTATTAATCTAAACCTTTAGTTAGTATAATTTATAAGAAAATAATATTTGTAAATAATTTGTGAAATTATAAAATATATAATTTCTACAATTATCATGATAAAACTTTAATTAATAATGCCTATTAATATTATAAAGATTTATTGTTTCAAGCCTAATATTTATTTAATTATTTTAAAAGGAAACAATTTAAATATAAAAGTTAGATAAACATTAGAGATAATTATGTCTTTAAAAGTAACATTTGAATCAAAAATTTATTATTTATTATTTGAAACAAATAATAATTAGTAAGCTAAAACAAGAAAATAATCCAATTGTAATCTTTTGTTAAGATAAACAAATTTTAAAGTCTATTTCATAAGATATTTAACTAGTTATACTATTTGTTTTAGTAAAATAAAATCAAATATTAAGATATTATTAGAAATAATTTTTTAGAAAATAATTAGTTAACCTTTAAAATAAATAAAATTTATAAAATAGTTTTTTAAAAAAATTTTACAATTTTCTTAAGGGCTGAAAAGCCTTTTAAAAAAATAATGAGGGTGCCCGGGTTCGAACCCGGGACCTCAAAGTTAGGATGTGAGTGGGGAACCAGTGAACCAGGGCCGCGGCCACGGTATAAGCTGGTTCCCATAATTTATAACACATATAACCAAGAAATCCCCAAATCTTCATGAACCCTAATTCGATTTTAATCCAATTGACCATCCAAACGATAATGTTAAAGGAATCATTCATGGGGCTTTTGATCCCCATCTAAAATCGAGCAGATGGGTATGTTCAATTACCGGGTTTTAGTTTTTTACAGTTTCAGTCCCTGCAGTTTTATTTTATTTAATTATCTCCCAAAATTTTGGTTTTAGCCCAATTTAAATTACGGTTTGGCCCCTAGGGTTTTAAAGTTCTATTATTTTATGTAGAAAACAAATATATTCCAAGTTTTAACATAACACTTACATTATTACAAGGTTAAGTATATTGTTTGTTATTATTATGATTATTATTATTATCATTATTATTATTATCGTTATTATTATTAGTTTTGGTACTATTTTTATTATTAATATTATTTAACAATTTAAACTTGATTTAATGAAACCATTAACGAAATAATTAAAGGCGTTAACACATAAATCACCCATGAATTTCATAAATGACAACAATGGTCCCTACAAGATTAACCCACGTTAACTTTTAATTAACGTAAAAATACCGGATGCTACACAACGGCTCCCATAAGATATCTCATTTACCTCGTACCATAGCAAGAGTATGGTGGCATTCTTGAAAGAGTCAGCATGACTACTTGCAATGTATCGACAACCCTGTTGACACTAAATCCAAGTTAATTTCAACTTTTGGAACTCTACTTGATGACGGGGTACACATTATCATCAACTGGCAAGCACACTTTAGATATCAGTTATACCGTTCAACACATATGCGTCCGGTCATCTCACATGAACACACTAAAACACATCCTTTGGTGCATTCACGAAACTATTTCACATGATGTCTCACTAAGTCCATGCCACCGCCTTACTTTCATATACAAATGTTGATTGGGCCGAATGTCCAGACACTCGTAGATCTACTTCCGGCTATTTTGCTTACCTCAGTGACAATCTTTTCTCATGGTCCTCCAAAAGACAACCACATTGTCCCAATCATGAAGCATGATATAGAGCAGTTGCCAACGTTGTGTTCATTTCCTATATTAACGACGAATATATAAGAACATAAAAAAATCATTTCCACAACCAACAAACATAAACAAAGCTTCCTTTGGTTTGTTACAACCATAGCCACATATATAGGTTAGGTAATGAGTTGAATGATTTTAAGTCAAGGGTAAGAGAGACCAACATACTTTTTATTCATCTCAAATTAAGGTATCAAATATGAGCTTATCGAACAATAATAATCTATCATGATTCAATAAAACGATTAAAAAGGTCACACTTCACACAACTTTTAACCCATTTGAAAGCTTATCATCCAATTATATTTTTTAACTTTACACACTACATGTTAGAGATGGAAATAACCCAAAACAACTAATTGAGAAGTAAATAGGTCGAAACCATCAACTATGACTATTCCTATGCTAATCAACTCACTTACAAGTAAATCGACTCGTTTGCATGCTATAAGAAATTGCATTGCCTTGTTTCCTGCTGCATACCATCTTTTCTGTTTTTTGTATCTTGACATTTCTTTCTACAGTTAAGGCTAATAAAATCATTAGTAGCAGAGAGCTCAGTAACCATTAATGAGCTTGTTAATGTAATACTAATGAATTGCTTTGCTGTCATAACTCCATTTCTTCCTATGGAGTTTCTGATAGGATTTTCTTCCAAAACCAATGTCTTTGCCACATCAGCATCATCTCTTCAATAGGAACTCCTTTTGTTTCAGGTAGAAAAATGTAGACAAAAGTTGTCATTACAATAATCCATCCAGCAAAGAACAGGAAGAGTCCGAATTTCAAACCACAAAGGAGGGAGAGGAAAGATTGTGCTATGATGAAAGTGAAGAAGAGGTTGACTGCTACCGTAATGCTTTGACCTGCTGACCGTGTCTCTAAGGGAAATATCTCACTTGGCACTGTCCAACCGAGTGGGCCCCAAGACCACCCGAAAGCCGCCACAAAGAGACAAATAACAACCACCACCACAATCGAATAACCCTTTGAGAGTTCTTGATTGTCTCCAAATTTAAGCCCCAATATTATGCCCACGATCACCTGTTTCAAAGCACAAGATCCTATAGAGGTGGTAGAATAGATAGTGTGAATAACATATCAAACATGATGTCAAAACGGGCTAGGTTGGGCAGAACCGCGACACTTCCTAATTCACTTTTTAGAAATTCTAACAACTGATATCTTATATGATTACCAATTACCAAAATAGCATCTTATTTTCATAATATTATTATTTTATATTGTTGCAATGCTTTATGCATATAATACACTTGAGCTGACTTTCAGCTCATTTGACAAGTATCCGGTTTAGTCAAATCTGCTTAACCAGTCTGACCTGCTATAGATAAAACTAGAGATGGAAAGATGGGTCAGAGTAACCCGTAAACAGGTCAAAACTTGTCGCTGAAACGATTCAGTCACTTTAGATTTAGGATTTACCCGAAAACACTTCTTGTCCTTGGTTTTTTAGTTTCTTATAAACAATTGTTATGTTTAGACATACACTTGGGGAGACATAAATCTCTTTAAAACAATTTAAATCTTTAAAACAAAATGATTTAAGAGGTTGTTTTCTTTAAACATACACTTGGGGAGACATAAAACTCGTTTGACAGATATCACTTAGCTAAATCTTTTTTACTTGACCCGTTTGGAATTTAAAATTACTCAAACCGACCCATATAAGTATATATGAAATAAGAAACCAAAATCTTCTTCAACTTACCTGACAAATAATCATTTGAATGCCTCCACCAATCAGCAAAACTCTTCGACCCAATTTATCAACTGTTGCAATAGATACCAATGTAGAAAGAGTAAGAACTGCTCCAGTCAAAGCAGACGAGTAAAGAGATGCATTCCCCTTAAAGCCCATACTTTGAAATAATACCGGGGCGTAGAATAAAATAGAATTAATCCCTGTAAGAATCTGAAACATTGGCATAAAAACTGCCATCACTAACTGTGGTCTATTCCTCTTTTCCAAAATATTCTTGAAAGGATGCTTGATTGAGTTAGCCAACTCACTTGCATCAATCATGTCTTCAAATTCAGCATCAACGTTTTGGGTACCTCGAATTCTTTCTAAAACTTTCCTCCCTTTTTCCTTTGATCCTTGTTCTATTAAGCTGTTTGGCGTTTCTGGAAGAAAGATACCACCAACTGTCATTAAGAGTGCTGGTGCAGCGGCTAATCCTAGAGACAACCGCCATCCCCATTGGTCAAGCTTACTGGTTGCATAATTAATCATGTTTGCTGAGAAGATTCCTAGAGTGGTTGCTAACTGGAACATCATGTTTAAACCTCCTCTTAGATGAGTGGGCGCCATTTCAGATAAATAGAGTGGTATTGCCTTCATGTAGCAGCAAAATTGTTATTGGTAACGGGTCAAAACATGTAATTTATAGCATCAAAATCATTAAACTGATTACAATAGCAGTGTAATGGGTCAATGGCACTAAGCGAATACATAATTCTTGTAGCATGGACAAAATGCTGTGAGTAATCCAACCATCTATTTTGATCTTAAAGTTTTAAGGTGATTCTTTGTTTTTTAGCTCATTCGGACCAGTTTTAAATACATTGTTTTGCTCAAAAAAACCCAAATATTTAACAAAAAAAAGGCTGAATTGGCATGGTTTTGTCCATTTGGGCCAATATTGCCACTAATGGTAGCTTCGTGTTTATGAGCAAATAACCTGATTACCAAAGCCAATGCCAACACCAAACATAATTCGTCCTGAAAGAAGCATTGCAAAGTTGACTGCTGCAGCATTGAGTGCTGCACCGACAAGAAAACTGATCCCACCACAAATTATGCTGATCCGACGGCCGTAATTGCGTGTCACAGGAGCTGCAAACAGTGTAGCAACCAGGCCAGCGAGGTATAGAGATGAGGTAAATGCTGCTAGCCCTTGGTCATTGAACTTGCAATAGTTGTTTTCACGTGAACGCCTTTTCTTTTCATAGACCTTGGGGAAGAATTTCTGCAGAAAGGCATCCATGGATGTCACCCCGCCTGGTTTATGTATTCATCATTAGTACCTTATTATTGGAGGTGGCAAAATGGATGGTTGATTGATCCAAATGGGTTCAAGTCCAAACTAGTGACTGTTGCATTAACCCAAATGAACTTTCATCAAAAATTTTCTACATACAAGTGGTGTGTCAAAAATGATTACAAAGTTTCCCTTATGTTTTCAGTCTCATTATGAATTTCAGTCTGAATTTTCAGCTTAGACTTGAAGAAAATCAAAAGTATTAATCATGTCCCTCGTGTTTTGGATCTCCATTGATTCAAATTTCAGACAAAATTCATGATTGATAGTCGAATAACTTGAATGAAAGAAGAGAGAACCACCTGAAATTCCAATATCATAGCCAAAAATGGATCCACCGACAGCTGCAACAATGCAAGCAATGATGACATAAGCTGTAACTTTCCCTTGATACAGATTTGCTCTATCCTTACCCTCTCCTGCAGATGCAATAAACCCTACTGTCATCTCCACACCCACACACAAAAAGATCTCTTTATAGCAGTAACTGAAATTCTTTAACGGATTTGTTGACGTACTTTGAGGGTCTGAAACTAATAATCATCTTTCTTTGACTCAAACCCTCAACCTCATGACCACTATTTACAAACAAGATACCAATACCAAATTACCAATTGGGCTACAAGCCTTTGGTCTCTTTGTGGGATATCTAATCCTGTTATTTGTATATTTTGAGTAAAACATCAGACTTCACACGTAAAACTTTGATTTATTTTATGAATTCTGAAATCTCTATGTTTCAAGGTACTTTTTGGATACTTTTATGGTTATTTTAACGCATCATGCATGTATTCATGAAAGAATAAATAGATTAAGGTAATCATTTATATCGTTACCATTTAGCAGACGATGACTACATTCGCGTTTGATAGAATTGGTAATGTTGTTCGAATGATAAACCTTCTCCTCCGTCCCACCATCTCCTCCACTTTCCGACAACCTTCCTCCGCCGCTGCTCGCCATCTTTTACAACAGCGGCCAACTATTTAACCACCTCTTGTGTCGCCCATAACTGAAATTCAAAGAGAAATAGGCCAAATCAAAACCAAAAATGGAGTTTTTTGGCTTGTTGTGGTTGTTGAAATCGAGGGTGGCAAATGGAAGAGAACGTATTGAATTTTTTTGAACCATTGGAACATGACAATATGCAAAGGTCATGATGTATTGATGTATAAGGGTGACCGATAACTCATGGGATATGATATGGCAAAATTAGTTTTTACTGTGGAATGATTTTTAACTTTTTAATTATACACAATTCAATATAGATCTAAAAACTTGTTATTTATTATTCGCAAGATCGTTTGTCGTCTAAACTAGTTATAGTATCTCGTTACCGTCCACTTGTTTTTATTTGCTTACACATGTGTGCAACTACTTCACATATCTTTTAGCTTGCCTGGTGAGGGCACCTCTCTCATACTTATCTGTGCTCCTCTTTCTCTCCCTTCAAGGTTTCAACCCGAGGTGCCCAATCATCGAAGCCATCGTTACCATCATCAACCATCGTTGCCAGGTTTGATTCTAGAACCTTAGGTGGCTGTGACAACCCAAAACTTCAGGTTAGATTATAATCAAGGTTATCACTTAAATATATATTATAGTGCCTTACATATATATATGAGCAAATGATATGAATGTATGTTATGCATGTATATATTATTTACGTGTGCATGCATGTATATATATAAGTTTAAGTATGGTGCATGCATGCATTTTACGTAAGCATGTATGTATATATCTATAAATCATGATACATATATAAATACCAAACATTAACCAACACAATATCTAAACAACACCATTATGTAACTAGATTAACAAACCTCAAACCTTATAGCATTAAAACATATGAAATGAGAAATTACTTTACCAAACACCACAATACAAAGAATAACATCAAAAACTAAGAACACCTAAACACTATGTTACAATCTCGATTCATTAGAACAATACATAACCTGACTAAACACCTAAATCCTTGCTTAAACTTAGCTTAATGACTAAAAGAGTCATTAGTTCCTTTCATTGCCACCTAGCCGACCATACACCCATCACCTTCACTATGTTGTCACCTAACCCATACACTAACCCTTCTCCAAGAATGCCACCTCTCACCCTAGAACCACCTAAGCACTCATCTGTTATTACACCTCATTGCTCTAGGAGTAGGTCTAATAATGGCATCTCCATTACATGATGCTCGACCGATGGGTCTTCCACAACCATCATTTGTTTTCAAGCTACACATCACCTCACCATCTCAAGAACTCTCGGTCACCACCAAACACTCCACAACCGCCACTTCCCACACCTCGGTTCTTGCTTACAAACACCCTCACCGTGAACCACCTCAAATCACCACAACACAATCATCAACCGGCCCGAAGATTATCAACACTCTCATCTCTCTTGGCTACCATCAAAACACCAAACCAAGATCACCATAAACCACCACCATTAAACCGTCACCTTTCACTCTCTCCCTCGGCTCTCAAATAACCATCATCAAAGAGCTCGGCTCTCATAGAAAGCAACAACATCATCAATATTTTCTCCTATCAAAAATCAAGGTTCTAATCCCTAAACACTCACTAATTAGGTTCATAAATCATATATGTGTTTAAACAAACGCATATGATCAAACTTTTTGAAAACAAATCATTAAGAATGATCCCTAAAAACCATGTAATATTCAATTCACTTTTAAATCAGTAAGTATAAGATATTTAAAAAGAAGAAACTCTTTATAAACAAAGGTTTTTGCAAAGACTACAAATAAGAAGAATAAAACCTAAATATTCTTGATGACTTGAGTTAAATACTTAAATGCCTATGATTATAGGAATGAACATTAAAAATTTATTATAAAAATATTAAAATAACAATCTGTAAATTTTGGTATAAATACAATAAGAAAAATAATTTATACAAATTATTTAATTTAATAAAAGGAAATTACCAATTGAAAGAACCGAAACCTATAAAATTATAGAAAAATTATATAATGGTCCATATGTATTATAGAAGCTCCAGAATTAATTTTGTAATTTAATTCCTTTTTATGACAAAGATATGTATTTTTATATGATCTGTAAAGGAAAAATCAAATGAAATACTCAACCAGTATGATAAATGTCGAAAACTTCATCTAATTTATAATGTTTTGAACCCAACAGAATGTATAAGTTTCATAATTTTTGGAGTTGTATAGCTATTTTTACTAAATTTTGGGATTATTGGAAAAATTAAAGAAAAATACTTACTACGATTTAAATATCAGAAAATTTATGAAGTGATATAAATTATTGGAATAGTATTCTGGAAAAAATGTGGGAATTTATGGATGGTAGTAGCTATTTTTAATAATTTATGGTAAGTTTGTAATAATTTTAACAAATTATCCAAAATAAATTGGAAATTGAAATTTTTACATGATTAGTGATATTATTTGATGATGTTACTATTAAAATTTTGGAAATTTTAAATAAATTACTTCCATCTGAGGTTCTGAAAATATTAAAGAAAATTCCGTATCTAACTTATAATTAATTTTATAGGTTATCGCTGGAAATAAAGGTGAGAATCATAATCTCATTTTCGTTCTTATAAACCTTTTGGGGGAAAAAGCATACTGTTTTTATGATTGATGCAATTTTTGAGATTTACTGTCATTTATATTACAACCATTAATTCGGATGTGGAACCGTTGGATAATATAGGTAGCGCTACTTAAGAAAATATTTCCTGCACCAACAGGATGAGTGTTGTGATGCTATATTATCTAATTTTATAAATTATGTTATGACAGTTATGAATCATCTAATTATCAAGTAAGGTTTGGTTGTATTTGATGCATCAAAAATATTTTGTTTGAAACTAAACCTATGATCTCACCAACTTTATATTGACCATTTTGAGTATGTTTTCAGGTAACCATGACTAATAATATAAAATTCTCTTTTGATGTTTACAATGGCTGGGGAGAAGTTATGGGAATAGTTTGTGTGAACTTGACTGTTAACATCTATGATTTCAGTGTTACGGTGTACGCTCATTTCCATCGACTCTGAAGATGTAGTAACTAAATAATATGTTTGTAATAGGATTATATCAAATTTTAATTACTTATGTATGATGTAATCCTAACTTAAGATAAATTAATGTATTATGTTATATTATGATGTGTTTTGATGTGTTAAAATTGACTTCTTATAATCGATGTGTTCTGAACAAGCGAGTCACATCTAAAACGCTTCACGCTTCCGCCGGGATGTGACAGGTTGGTATCAGAGCCATTGGTTATAGAAAATTAGGTATTATAAGATGCCTAGACTATAACCATAAACTCAAGCATAATAAACAATATATGTGATAAATACATATATACATGGTATGACTACATGTGAATTCTATGATTATATGCATAGCTTTAATAATTGTAATAAAAATATGTGACATATAAACTATCTATAAAAATATATGACTAACTGTTTTGTCAAAAATTATAAAGAAATTTTGCAGCTATAAATTCAGATAGTTACCACAATGAGACTGATCCTTCCGAGTGCTCAGACCATAGCAACCTTAAGGAAATAACACCTGAACCAGAAACCCGGCAAGTTATGAAAACTTCCCAAATTGAAGTTGAGAACAACATTAAACCAAAAATTTTATGTCCGACGTGCACCAGTAAGCATCGGAGGATATACAATTAAGACCCACAGGAAAAAGACACGACGTGGAGACAGATTTTTGGCTAAGCAAGTTGAAGACATAGAAATACAAAATTCTGATTCTTCCGGGAACGAATGTAAAATAATTAAAAGACAAAGGTTGAATGAGGATCAAGTGAAGACAACTCAACGGATCCTTAAGAAGCTCAAGAAAATACAACAACAAATCCGGAGGATCCAGAAGGATATTAAGAAATTAAAGACACCCAAGAAAAATATCTTTGCAAAGATATGGAACTGGATTCGTAAAAACTAGAAGTTTTCTAGTCTAACTTGCCAAAATAAAAGAATAAAGAACTTAATGATATATGTATATCTTTTGTATTTAAATGTCTATCTATTATGTGTTAGATAAGATTTGTGTTAAAATTTTTACTTATGATAATAATTATAATTAACTATAGTGAATCATACCGCCAAAAAGAAACACTCAGCCTGTACGAAGAATAGCACGAGTTGGACGACCTAGAACTCGACTTGGGGAAGAAACACCTGTGAATAATGACACAAATGAGAATGACAGGATTTCCCAACTAGTAGCTCAACAAATAGAAGCTACATTACCTACTCTGATAGCCCAACTACAACAGAATCTGAACT
>BJCN01335289.1:0-12673 GCA_018326445.1 Flaveria brownii
ATATATAAACATTAAAATGCATAGCACACATACATTGCCATATATATACATACACGACATTATGTATACATATGAGTGATACATACATGCATACATTCACACACATGACCTACACATACACATACACCCAACAAATGCATACATATATATATACTCAGCAAACACACACAACAACAACACACACAGCAGCTTATTATACATACATATACATACACAATTAACACAGATAACATATATATATACACATCTACTGCAGTATACAACATATATATATACTTTTCAATTATATATACACTCACATCATCATCTATACATACATACCAACGTGCAAAGCTGCTGCATCTTCTTTGGATATACATACTACACACCATCGATACATACATACAAACGAAGCACAATATATATATATACACACACACACAACAAATACACGCAGCAACACACACAGCAGCCTTCGGCTGCTGTGTTTTGTCCTCTCGACCCACACCCATTCACTAAGACACACGCTAATGATACATACATATACGTACACCAAACACAGCCACATTCATCATGCACACAGCAGCCTTCGGCTGTTGTGTTTTGCTCCTCTTGTGCGACACACACTCACACAGTACACATATATATAGATACAAACATACAAACAAGGTACATACGTCCATAGCAGTCGAAGGCTGATGTGTCCCCTTCGACACACACAATACGCACACAAGCACACATACATTATATACATACACACCGTCACATATATATACACACACAGCAGCAGCCGTATGCTGCTGTGTGATGTTTCTTCGTCCCGACACACACCGTAACATCTGCACAACACCACCGCAACACCTCCGAACATGCAACCGTGATACAAAACCGTATCTCCCGAATCAACCGAACTGAAAGAATGACACCGAACTATGCGAAAATAAACGAAACGAACTCTAAGTGGATCATGTACCTGCGAAACGACTAATCGGCGAGACGACAACGTTCGACGATGGCTAGAACTCGGATGGTGATTGTCGGCCGGAGTTCTTCGCGAGGGAGGGGGCGGCAGTAGGGTTTCGGGTGGGGAAGATGGTGTCGAACAACATGCATATGTAAATTTTAAATTTTGCAACTTAGTCCCTCAACTTTGGATTAATTATTCCCTGAAGTTTAATTAATTTACAATTTAAACTTTGAACTTATTAATTATATTAATAATAATAATAATAATTAATAATTATAATACCAATAATAACAATAATTATAATACCAATAATAACAATAACATTACTGATAATAATGATGGTGTTATTAACAATGATCATGTTAATATTGATAATAATAATATCGTTATTATTATGAATAATATTTCTCCTAGTTATATTTACAACGATTAACAAGAGATTTGTATTCGATTATTTTAATTACGATATTATAAGGTTAGGGTCGGTGCGCGCGATGATAGAATCAAGGTTTGGTTCGAAAACGAATTAATTATGCAAGGATAAATATAACCCAAGGAAAGTTAATGAGCTTAACGTTAATTGACGAACCTGTTGGTGACGGATGTCACAGTATCCCCACTTAAGAGAATTTCATCCTAAAATTCAGCTGGAGTTAGATCCCAAAGCTCTATCGCGAACAGATGTGGATATTTGAGTTTCATATGGTCTTCTCGACCTCACTTAGAGTTCCATCTCACTCTGACAATTGGAATCTTGCTAAGTTTCAATCGCTTGACTTCCCAATCCATGATTTCTATTGGTTCTTTCACAAAATGGAGTTTCTCATCAATCTTAATTTCTTCAATCGAGACATAGAGCGATCCATCGGCTAAACATTTCTTAAGGTTGGATACGTGGAATGTATCATGCACGCCATTAAGTTCTTGAGGTAATTTTAATCGATACGCCACAGGACCAATTCTTTTAGTAATCTCCAATGGTCCAACATACCTCAAAGCTAACTTTCCCTTCTTTCCAAATCATACGATTCCCTTCAGGGGGAAACCTTCAACAAGACACAATCACCCACGCTAAACTCTAGAGGTTTCCGACGGTTGTCGACGTAACTTTTCTGACGGTCTCTAGCTGCCTTAAGTCTATCCTTTAGTTGGAATATATTATCGGTCGTTTCCTGAATAATCTCCAGACCTGTCAGTTAACTCTTACCTACTTCAGTCCAACATGCGGGAGACCTACACTTCCTTCCATACAACGCTTCAAACGGAGCGCATCCAATGCTCGTACGGTATCTATTATTATAAGAAAATTCGACCAACGGTAAATGAGTATCCTAACTACCACCAAAGTCGATCACACATGCCCTAAGCATGTCTTCTAGAGTTTGTATCGTACGTTCACTTTGACCATATATTTATGGATTATAAGCAGTACTTAGGTCCAATCGAGTGCCCATCGCCTTCTTAAAGTATGCTAGAACCGTGATGTAAATCGACTATTATGATCGGATATAACTGACACAGGCACTCCATGCCTAGCCTTGATCTCATTCACATATAATCTTGCCAACTTTTCCATCTTATAGTCCGCGTGAATAGGTAAGAAATGAGTGGAGTTTGTCATTCTATCCACTATCACCCAAATCGAATCATGACCACTGTTGGTCCTTGGTAGTTTGGTGATGAAGTCCATTGCTATATTTTCCCATTTCCACTCAGGAATTTCTGGTTGTTGCATTAATCCTGACGGTTTCTAATGTTCGGCTTTAACCTTAGAGTAGGTCAGGCATTCACCCACATACTTAGCAATATCCTTCTACATACCTGACCACCGATACAATTCCTTGAGATCGTGGTACATTTTGTCCGCACCATGATGAACAGAATACTTGGGCTTGTGTGCTTCGTTCATAACTAGGGTTCGAACATTCCCCACTTAGATACCCACTACGATCCATGAAATAATGCACACCATTCTCCTTATGATCCATCTGTTTGTCCAACCCATGAAACTCCTCCCTAGAAACATTTTCCTCCTTTAGTGTCTTAGTCTATGTTGTCCAGATCTGAGCCTTTACGTTTGATTGTATGGTCATTCCTAAAGCTCATGCGCATAGTGGTTTAACACGTACCTTTCTACTCAAAGCATCATACCGGATCTCATAATAATAATTGCTGAGAAGCTCCACCCATCGCCTCTAACGCGTGTTCAATTCCTTCTTGTCAAAAATATGTTGGAGTCTCTTATGGTCAGTATAGATAACACATTTGGTTCCGTACAGGTAGTGTCTTCAAAACTTAAGTGCGAAAACTACCATACCTAATTCTAAATCATGCTCATAAAACATTAGTCATAGACTTTAAGTTGCTTTATGCATAAGAAATCACTTTATCTTTCTGCATTAGAATGAAACTAACCCTTGATGTGAGGCGTCATAAAATGCCACGAAGGCATTTGACCCAAGTGGAAAAATTAATCGGTTCTCATCCTGTTGAGTTAACATTGTTAACAGTTGAGTAATCTTTGATAAGTTCGTAGTGAATCATCGATAGTATCCAGCCAATCCTAAGAATGGCCAAATTTTCAAGGGAGCCTTAGGTGCATCCCACTACTTCACTGCTTCGATCTTTCAAGGATCAACATGAATTCCCTATTCGTAAACCACGTGCCCTAAAACTTCACCTCACACAACTATAACTCACACTTGGAGACTTGATGTAAAGTTGCTCTTCCCATAATAATTTTATTATCATCCATAAACATTAATCATGGTTTCCCTTTAATCAGGAATAGATGAGGATATTATCTACAAACACGATTATGACTTTATCGAATACGGCTTACATACCCAGTTCATTAAATCCATGAACACTATCGGAGGATTGGTCAGCCCAAACGACATGACTAAGAACTCGTAATTTCCATAACGAGTCCAAATGGTTGCCTTCGGGTCTCTTCTTCTTGAGCCCTTAATTAGTAATAACCTAACCAGGGTTCGGATTTTGAGAAGTACATTGCGTCCTGCATGCAACTAATCGAATAGATCATAGTTCCTGGGGAGACGCTATTGGTTTTTGATAGTCAACTTGTTCATCTTTTGATAATCTATACACAACTAGAACGACCCATCCTTCTTTTTAACCAATCAGGTCGGTGATCCCTATAGCAGTGACTAGGTCGAATAAAACTTTTATCCAAGAGCTCTTGTAGCTTACTTGATAATTCTTGCATTTGCTTTGGTGCTAACTGATACGGTGTCTTTGCAACAGAACTTGCTCTAGGGCTCATATCATTCTGGAATTTCTAATTGACGAAGAGGGGACAATCCTGTTAAGTCACAAGGAAGGGCTCTTGGAAAGTCACGTATAGTAGGAACATCTTTCAACTTTCTTTCTTATGCCTTCTTCTCTACCACATATACACAACAAATACATGCAGCAACACACACACAGCAGCCTTCGCCTGCTATGTTTTGTCCTCTCGACCCACACCCATTCACTAAGACACACGCTAAAGATACATGCATATACGTGCACCAAACACAGCAACATTTATCATGCACACAGCAACCTTCGACTGTTGTGTTTTGCTCCTCTTGTGCAAGGCACACACACAGTACACATATATATAGATACATACATACAAACACGGTACATAAGTCCACATAAGCTGAAGGCTACTGTGTCCCCTTTAACACACACAATACGCACACAATCACACATACATTATATACATACACACCGTCACATATATATACACATACAGCAGCAGACGTAGATTGCTGTGTGATGTTTCTGTTGGATCTTATATGCCCAAGACACATACAAGATTGATGTGGTTAGTACGTTATGATCCAAGTCGGGTCATACCCAATAACAAGCTATACAAACACCAATTAATATTTATTTGTTGATAAGATCAAACAAATAAATACTGACACCAATTTAGAAAATGGGTTTTCTAAAACGTTGCTTTTGTAAAGGAACAACATTATATGGATAATTTGTTCATGAGAAATTGTTTGTTTCATAATTTAAGTTGGTTAAATAATAACAAATAAAAGTGTATTAGTGTTATAAAATTAAAAGAGGTTTTAATTTTATAAAATAAAAGGCTAAGAGTGTGACAATTTTATAAAACTAAATTGGGGGGAAACCCATTTTAAATGGGGTCTTAGGCCGCCCTTGGGGCATTGGGACCATCCCCTTTTAGTCTTGGTCTTTGCAAGACTTTCTCCTCTCTCACACTCTTCCATCATTTTACACTTCTTCTCTTACAACCCTTTAGCTAAAACTCTCTCAAAGATTGCTAGATATTTTCAGATTTCAAGCTCAAAACAAGGCTGAAAATTCGGTTTTTGAAGGTACATTTGTAGAGGCTTTGGTGATTAAGCTCCCTAACTAGCTAGGTGTTTGGAAGAGCTTATGGGTATCACAACTTGAGGCCTTCTCTCTTGGGGGCTGGATATTCAAGAACAACAACATCTTCATCCTTAACATCTACAACATCTTGTGCAAGAAAGGTTGTTTTCTTTGAAACATCCTATGGTTGCATTTTTGTTTTTTATTACATGTTATTTCTTATATATAAATGATCCTTGTTCTTGGGTTTTAGTTCTGGTTTAAAATGATCAAAATTTCAGATTATTAACCTTATGTTAACCTTATATCCGCTGCGTTTATAGTTTAAATGGTAAAGTAGCTTTGATAAACAAGGCTAAAACCCTTCAGTTTCTTCATCCCGACACACACCGTAACATCTACACAACACCACCACAACACTGCCGAACACCCCGTGAAACCGTGACACAAAACCGTATCTCCCGAATCAACCGAACCGAAAGAACGACACGCAACTATGCGAAAATAAATGAAACGAACTCTAAGTGGATCGTGTACATGCAAAACGACTAATCGGCAAGACGACAACGTTCGACGGTGGCTAGAACTCGAATAGTGATCGTCGGCCGGAGTTCTTAGCGAGGGAGGGGGCGGCAGTAGGGTTTCGGGTGGGGGAGATGGTGTCGAACAACATGCATATGTAAATTTTAAATTTTGCAACTTAGTCCCTCAACTTTGGATTAATTATTCCCTGAAGTTTAATTAATTTACAATTTAAACCCTGAACTTATAAATTATATTAATAATAATAATATTAATATTAATAATAATAATAATAATAATAATTAATAATTATAATACCAATAATAACAATAACATTACTGATAATAATGATGGTGTTATTAACAATGATCATGTTAATATTGATAATAATATATCCTTATTATTATGAATAATATTTCCCCTAATTATATGAATAACGATTAACAAGAGATTTGTATTTGATTATTTTAACCACGATATTATAAGGTTAGGGTCGGTGCGCGCGATGATAGAATCAAGGTTTGGTTCGAAAATGAATTAATTACGCAAGGATAAATATAACACAAGGAGAGTTAACGAGCTTAACATTAATTGATGAACCTGTTGGTGACGGATGGCACACAAGACCATGGCCATTCGCGACCACCATGGTAGATAGTTACCCATTTCCATTGTCGGTCCACTATGAAATCCCAATCCTGGTTCCAAGCCCCATCTCATGGCGGACCCTTTTCCCTACCGTAGCAGTCCAATACAGTCGTTAACTTCTAATTTCTTAAGAAATTTCATTTTAACTTGTTTCATTTGCGTTCCCGACCTGTTTATTTACATGATAACCCGCCCATTGTGCTAAGGGGTCATAGGTGGCACCATCGAAGCCATTTTCGGAGCCACCAATGCCATCACCGTCAGAAGTCACCATCAATTTATCGTTGGTTATGAATTTTAAGCACAATTGGCGTTGGGGGGCTCACCTATGCCAAATACCATGTATTGATGGATTTTGACCTAAATTAGAGGGATGTAAAAGAAGATTAACACTAAAACAAAAATCACCTTCTACCACAACAATCAACGACAAAATTTGGTGATGTTCAAGCATTCTAAAGGCCTTCCTAACATCAAGATCATCTAAATCCACATGCTTAATTCAAGTTGCTTTGAAGGATCAATGATGAGGAAAGGCTAAACCATTCGTCATTCACTTCAAGGGACGGGTTTGTGCAAGTTTTTCTTTTCCTTAGTTTGTAACCAATTTTTAATATTGAATTAAGAACCTTTGAAGTTCTATTGAATCAATTTTAAATTTGATCAAGTAAACAATTTGATTATGATTAAAACCTAATTCTAATCTCATATGACTTTGGTATCCCTTTATCATTATGTAATTGGTTTTGAAGTTAGGTTTACATTCTTGATTTGATGATTATGTGCATGGAGTCCATTAAAGTTTTCTCTATAACCGTCACTTGGATCTTGTTATGTATAGAGCAACCGTTAATGACTTCCCGCTAGGTTTAACTAAGAAAAGAAAATTTAGCCAAACCAAAATCACGAAGTTGATTGCTTTTTCCCGAAGATTATTAAATATCCAAACTTTACTTTTACTAATTTCATAATTAATTAAATTAATCAATCAAGAGAGTTTCTTTTCAATGTTTAATGTTTCTAATCTAGTTATTACTATTATTTTCTATTCAATCCATGTGGATTCAACATCCTTCTTGCACACTTTTACTTACATTTTTATGGACCACACGATATAGATCAAAATATCGCCATTGCTAGGGAATCGGTGCTCTTAGCTTTGATAATAGTTTATTTTCTTTCTTAAAAAAAGATTTTCTTTTTTCTTGTTTTTAATTTACTTTGTGCTTTTTTCATTCGAAATTACACGAGTTATTATGTTTTTATTTACAAGATAACCGACTCTTTCAATAGGCGACAGCTTCAACAAATCCTATTCCAAGAGGTGATACTCAATCTGAAGAAGGAACCACATCAGCTAAAGTCAGTCAGATCATTTGAAGGCTTTCAAAAACACTAAAAAGCAATCCACTTAGTAATACAATCAAGGAGAATGCAACAAAGGATACCAAGGAGACTATCAACCGTATGTCGAACAAGGAGGATAAAACAACTCATTAGAATCATGGATTTCCTTAGAGAGATAAAGAAGGACAATGAAGTTAGTGATTAAAAAATGGAAGTGCTAGCCGAACAAGTTGGGTAAATAGCACAATATATGGCATAATTGAGATGGAATTTGGCAAGTTGCCTAGTGACACCACCGTATATCCTTAACATTAAACATCTGGTACACAGAATACATAGAGTGCAAAAATTAGCCAGGTAAGTATCCTTCAATCTAGTAAAGTGTATCATAATAAAGTTGTCCTTCCACCACTATTTTGAGAAGAGGTGGTGGAGGATCTTGGTGAGGATGGGAAAAGTGGCGATGAGTATGAGCGTGAAATGGACTTAGTTAAGAAATCTAAGAAACTAACTTTTCAAGATACACCAAAAATGGTTTTTAAAAAAGAGTTATCCAAGGCTAAAGGCAAAGCGATACATTTTGAATCTAAAGTTCCGGACGTCTTAAAGCATACATACTCATCCGCATGTGGGGGTCAGTTTAGTGGCCAGAAAACAAGACACAAGATCATATTTTGTGGACACTAATGGCCAACTGTCTTTCATAATTCCTCAGGTTTTGCTAAGAACTATCTAAATGCCAACAAATGGGATGCATATCGATAGAAAATAAAATGCCCATGTAGCTAATTCTTTGTGGTAGACATATACTTGTAGTAGACACTTTGGTGGTAGTTGACTACGTGTCAAATTGGGTTGAGGCAATTGCCACCAAAATCAATGACCATAACATTACGTGTAAAAATTTTCAAAGTAATATTTTTCTAGATTTTGTCTTCCCTTTTTGATCATAAGTGATTAGGGATATGATTTTAAGAATTTTCACTTTCGTAAAAATTTTAAAATACTATGGCATAGACCATCAGAACGAGTGGCAAGTGGAAGTATCGAATAGGAAAATTAAAGAAATTTCACAAAAAACTATACGGTTGGATTGCAAGGACTGGTCAACAAAATTAAATGATGCTTTGTGGGCTTATTGAACATCATTTAAGACACCTATTGGTACTTCCCCTTATCGGTTGGTCTACGGGAAAGAATATTGTTTACCTATAAAACTAGCACATCGTGCTTTAGGGGCAGTTAAGAATGTTAATCTTGATTATAATAATACAAGGAATGCAAGGAATTGAGCTTAAATGAACTTGATGAATTGAGGAACGAGGCATATGAGATGATAGTTGCATACAAGGCAAAGATGAAAGAAGCCATGATGCCAAATTCAGGAACAAAACGTTTTAGGTAGGCCAAAAGGTTTGGCTATATAATTCACAATTAAAAATGTTCCCTTGGAAGTTGAAAAGCAAATAGATGGGCCCGTATGTAGTGATACAAGCCTGAAAGTTTAGGGATGTTGAAAGTAAAGATCCTAAGGATACCCTTAAGCAAACTAGTGAATGGACATCACTTGAAACCATATTTGGTGGGGAATGACGAGAACAGAATAGAAAATAAAATGGTTACAATTTTAATAAGTTCACTGGTCTACACAACCAACGATTAAGGGTTAGGCAATAGTTCGGCTGAAGATTTCAAAACCTTAGCACTAATCAGGAGGCAACCTGAATCTTTCTTTTTCTTTTGTTTTTCTTTTATATTTCTTATTTTTTATCTTAATTAAGACAAAACATACAAACACCCAAGTGTGGGGAAGCTCATGGATGGCCAAGGTAAGTCCTTTTGTCTTTAACTGCTTTGGGGCAAACCAGGGTTACATGGATATTTTTGTTAAAAAGTCACCAAATTCATCTTATCCTTCTTCTTAAGCACTACATTGCTACAAGGTATGACTTTTCTCACATGATTACGTGTTTTGCTACAAGAATTTCATGATATGTGAACTCCTATAATATAAAGTTCAAATTTGATAGGAGATTTACCATGTGTTCATATGAAATTAGTAAAGATGTTGACATTCTTTGATTTGTGCTACCTTGTGAATTCTATACGATTTAGGAAGCAAGATGAGATGTTCATGATAATGGGAAATAAGTTGGATGACAATTTAATAATAGGATTATCTCCAAATAATTGATAAGGTGTTTCTTTGTATAAAATAAACTTAAAAACCCTTACCAAGTATGTAACAAAAAGTGTAATCCAACAAGTATGATTCTTTTGTTCTTGAAGTTTAAGATAGATGATATGGGTATTATTATGAGCTTTGCCATGAGAATGTCAAACAATAGGATATTATGGTAATATAAAATTAATGTTGTTGAGTTATAAGTTGATAATAATTATGATGTTTCATAGTTGCTTTGGTGTCTACTTGCATACGATAGACTTAAAATTCATTACCAATTATATGTTATATTAAAAATAATTCCATAAAACTTGAGTAGTTGCTCATAATGGTTACTAAATTGGTGCCTTGTTATTTGTAGGCACAATGCCATGAACTAGAGTATCAACTTCCAAAGGGAAAGACAAAGTCATTGCATCCTCTTCGTAACCTTCCGTGAAGTGAGCAAGGAGATGCACAAGTAACATAATTGAGGAAGATTCAACAAAAAGAGTTAGATGAAATGATAGAAAACAATTTAAGTGAATAAGATATCAAGTATGATTTATATGGTAACCTTATATGGCTGAAACATAAACAGCTTTTGTATAAGTTTCCAGCCGTTATACAAGCACAACTATATATGGACAAATAAAAGAGAAAAACCGACCTTACCTCACTCATGGTATGTGAGAGACCGATGGAAATCCCTAAATTCCATTTATTCGGGGGTATTAACTTTGAGATATTAGGATAGGGGGAGGTACTAACTTTGGTTAAAATGAATCAACTGAAAGCTTATGTCAATCAGATTCTGGAGTGGATGTGCACACTAGTACGAGAAACACTCCCCACCCAATCATACTAACAAGGAAGGTTAGAGGAAAAACAATGTTGATGCCTTTCTAGACAATCACATAAGTTGTCAATTTTAACATTGCACCTAGGCCATACGAGTATTTACAAGAAAGCTCAATCTTAGAAATTCCAACATATGACTACTTGAGGGATTTTTTGAATGACATCTTTGTAATTCCCATTACTTGAGAAGTAATAGAAAATCTTGCCAAAGCTACTTACAGTTATCATGAGCAACAACACGATTCCCAAAATATCTGATAAAAGGAATATCGGATATATCGAGCTAAGAGTACTACATGTGTTTTTGACCAGTAGGCACATTTTTTCCTACTAATAGCCGGTGATGATGAACGTGTGGGAAAGTCAAGAAAGTAGGGTGACATTGATGGTTTCACATTATCAGTTGATTAACCTTTTATTGCAAAAGTAAAAGGCATTCTCTAATAATGATTTGACCACATCAATCATGGTACTAAGATTTAAAATCTATCGATTGGGGGGTAGTCATAGGAGTACAAGAAGACTGCCACACATCATCAGTTACGAGATAAGGAAAGTAGGTATGCAGATGGTAGGAGGGATGATGTGCCAAAGGATGATGAGAATTTTATAGTCATGGGACAAAGTGAGCCTGCTATATGAGAGAGGATAGAGGAGTAGGAAATTCAAGAAACACTAGTAAGGGCTAGATGATTTGAGTTTGCAGGGTAAACGAGTGATCAAAGGTATATATTTAATGAACAATCAAGGGAAAGAGGGAGACAAAGAAGGTGGAGAGAGGATTTTGATATAAGAACAAAAATATGCAAAAGAGAAGGGAATCTTTAGTAGGTCATAAGCAATACAATAGAGAGTTACGAGAGGAGATGCGGATGTATGCGTGGAATATCGTGTATGCTAGGGAGCAAGAGATCATTTATTGCTTTGCTTTTAATGAACAAGTACGTCTTATCACGACTGTAACGCAGTGCTGCCTTATCAAGCCTATCCACAACCGATGGAGTGGAGCACACTCCCAGAGTACATGCCAGGGCAACAACATGAGAGGTTCCCACAAGCTCAACCATCATAAGGAAAACCAATGAATACAACACAGGATGAAGGCCCCCACACAATAGAACAATCGAGAAGCTTTGATATAGGTATCATGAACCAAAGCTTGATGGAATCCTTTTTAGCCCACCATTGCCTCGTCCATCGTTCAGATAAGATCAAAATACTCTCTTATCACCCAATCAGGCCCGATGTTCTTTTTACACTTTAAACTATTTCATATTTAATCCTTTTAGTTTCTTCTGTTTTTAGTGTGTTAAATATGTGCTTAGGGATGTAAGACAATAATAGTGTAATTAAAAATACATGAGTCTTTAGGTATGGTTGTTAGTGGTAAGCTTTGAATAATGATACCTTGCTACCAATTATGATGAAATTGGTCATGATGTTAAAAAAATTCCTTTATTTCCACACCATTATATATGTTCGATGGTATATTGAGGATAATGTACATTTTAAGTGTGGGGGAGGAGTGATTTGTTAAAACTTATGGTAAACATTGATGAAATGGATAGACGTAGATAATTTTTTTTCATTTTTGCAAATCTTCAAGTAAAGTGTATTGTGTTTGAAGACCAGAGTTTTCAATTTCAATCATTAGCCTATTGCTTGTCAAAAATATTGGTGTAGATTAAGACCATGACCTAGATATTTGCACCTAAATGACAAAGGCAATTTAGGAACCCCCTTTACTTGTTCCTTTTTCTTATTGTTATCCAAATAAACCCTTATTAGTCATGTTGAGCCTTAAATAAGTTTTTACCAAACCCGAT
>BJCN01335308.1:4762-19670 GCA_018326445.1 Flaveria brownii
TGACCTATAGGCATCAAATACTTCATGATCTGATAGTATGACCTCCTTTCCACTATCCTCATCGAGTCTCAGCACCCTCGATATAACCTCAGCAGTGATGACCAGGTCATTCTCCAACACCCTAGCCATAATCCTCTGTGAATTGGCTCTCGTGTCATACTCAGCTGTCTGCCAGAAATCCCTGATGTGTAAGTCATATATAGTAAGAGAATGTGAGATCGCGTAGGCGATTGGAGATCTCTGCAACCATCGAATGTTGTCCCTAAATCCAGAAGCTTTTGGATGAGTGTCATCCAAGATGGCAGTAATGTTGTTCCTCTCGTCAAACTTTAGATTTGCCATTTAATCTGAAAACCAGATGAAACGTATTAGAATGGTATATTAAACGATAATATTAATGAAAAATAACAAAAAGATTAAAATTAAACAAAAAACAAATTAATTTCGCTGGCCGAAATTATAGTTTAGCTGGACAAGTTTTAGTTTCGGCAAGCGAAAATATAACCTCGACAACAATTATTAATTAGTTTCGACAGGACAGTGTAATAGATTTGACAGGACGAAACTACAGATTCGGCTTAGCGAAATTGAAGTTTGATCAGCGAAACTGTTAAGTTCGCTCGGACAGCATGACTGCACAGTTTCGTTGAAAACCATTGAACTCTCGTTCAGTTTCACTGGACTATCGGTACTTTCACAGTAAGAACTGTGAGGGTACCGAAGAGTCTCAATCGAATGGACTCACAATGTTACCATTAAACCTAGAAAAGACTAAGGTCCTGAGTTCGAAACTCACTTGCGAATGAAAATCAAAGGTCAATCGAGAATCAAAATCACAGAAGCTTAGATTCGCATAAAATGCAATCGGTAAAATCCTAAATGTCTAAACCCTCGAATGTGAGAAAATGAGGAGTTAATTTTGGAAACTATACTTTCGGAAACTATAGTTTCACCCGTGAAATCTCTGGTCGAAACTGACCTTGCAACATGCGAAAGAGCCAGCGAAGCTATAATTTCACCCTGTGAAACTACTTGCGAAAGTATAGTTTCCCTGGATATTTAAAAATTGAAATTTTTATTTTCCTTTTAAAATAAAATAAAGGAACAATTATTTAGAAAAGAATTAAAATAAAGTAACCAAAAATAAAAGAAATCATAAGAAATTTTCCCATAAGACCTCACCACACTTCACGAATTTTTTAAACAAAATTAAATAGTGAAAAGGATATGAATGAAAAGCTGAAAGGATCTTCTGGAGAATCAAAGTTTAGCAGGATTGTTGATATACTTATCCCTTTAAGCTCATGCCTTATTCATTTCGACAAATGAACTGCAGCTATTGTTATCATGTTTTGGTTCTTTTAAAGAAAACATTGAATGACCTAGTACCCACAGACATTTGGCACAGAAACTTATCTTGTCCTCATGATATATTGAACAAATGACATGATCTTCCTGATTATTCCTTTCAGAAGCAACGAAGGTCCTTTTTCATAAGAAAGAAAACCCTTATAAACATCAAATGATGGGAGCTCCAGGTCTATATTTACGTATAACAGAGGAGTTGATCAATTGAGTCTTACAGATGAGAGCTTTAGGTCAATACTTACGTATCACAGAGAAGATCATCAATTTGTGCCGATGAAAGCTCAAGGTCAGTACTATCCTACAATAGAGGAGATCATCACTCCGGGTCAATATTAACACATAGTATAGGAGATGAGAAAAAATAATGTAATAAGGGGCTTCTTAGATGTGAAGATGACTAAGCATGTGGCTTATAAGATAGGATGGAGAATCTAGACGCAAAGATACTTTAGATAAGAATGACTCAATACAGAGATATGACGTTGTTCTCAATCCTTTTTGAACAAGGACTTGAATCTTTATGAATGCCAAAAATGTATAAGAAATAATACAAGTCATCAAGTTTCTTGTTCTTATTAATTAAGCTGCAAGATTACTGTCTACTTCATTTTCTGGCTGAACCTATCAAGCCTATCCCGCATAATACTATTAACCTCCTTTAAATCATCCAGTATTCTCATTTTATTCTGCAAAAGAAAACAAGAAGAGTATTTAAATATATATTCTCCCCTGAAATTTCTACAAATTAAGGAAGATGTGGAAATTTTTTATTTAAATATATTTTATATTTTTTTAAATGAATGATGAGGAAGGAATACAAAGGGAGCGGAACGAAAAAGAAAGAAAGAAAATAAAGAAAGAAGTAAAATAGAATAAAATAAAGAAATAAGTAAAAAGTTAAAAAAAATATGTACATTAAATAATTTTAAGGAAAAGAGGTTTAACATGATATTAGACCTAACATAGAGATCAATTCATAAAAACGAGGTTTATCAAACAGTGTAGTGAAGAGATCTGCTTTTTGATTCTTATTGTCAATACGGATAATATCAATAGAACCCTTTTCCTGAGCATCATGGATGGCATGAATCCATGTCTCGATGTGCTTGGTTCGGGAATGATGAATAGGGTTCTTGGCGATGTCGATGGTTGCTTTGTTGTCACAGAATAACGGTGTATGGAGAAAGTTCATCCCATAGTCAATCATCTGGTGCTGGATAAAGAGTACTTGTGAACAACAGCTAGAAGCAGCAATGTATTCTGCTTCTCCCGTAGAGAGAGAAACAATGGTCTGTTTCTTGCTTTGCCATGATACCAGATAATTTCCCAAGTATTGACAACCTCCATTAACCGACTTTCTGTTTAACCTGCAACCATTAGAATCACTATCAGAAGAGGCATATAAGTTAAAAATCCCACCATAAGGATACCAAAGACCTAAATGAGAAGAGCCTTTAAGATAACAAAAGATTCATTTCACAGCCTTTTCATCAGACTCTTTCGGGGCTGATTGGTATCGAGCACAATATCCAACAGCAAAGGTTATGTTAGGACGACTTGCTGTAAGATACATAAGGGAACCGATCATTGATCTGTAGAGATGAGGATCAACGGATTTCCCATTCTCGTCAAGGGTGAGGCAAGTTTGAGCAGTGAAAGGAGTGAGTTCCGGAGATGCATAATCCATCTTGAATTTCTTCAGAATCTCTTTAATATACTTCTCCTAATGAATGAGAATTCCCTCTGGATTTTGTTCAACCTGCAACCCGAGGAAAAAGCACATCTCTCCCATCATGCTCATTTCAAATCGACTGTGCATGACCTCCTCAAACTCCCGACACAACTTTGTATTGGTGGAGCCAAAAATAATGTCATCGACATAAACTTATACAATCAGCATCTCACCATCTACTTCCTTCTTAAACAATGTCATATTGATGGTGCCATGAGAAAAACAATTGCTTAAGAGATACTGTGTTAAGGTCTCATACCAGATTCGAGGAGCCTGATGAAGACCGTAAAGAGACTTGTCAAGCTTGTAGACTTTGTCAGGAAAGTTGGGATCCTCAAAACCAGTTGGTTGACACACATATATCTCTTCGTCAATGTCTCCATAAAGAAATGCACATTTGACATCCATCTGATAGACTTTGAACTGCTTATGGGCGGCATGAGCCAGAAAGATTCTGATAGCTCCAAGACGGGCTACAGGAGCAAAGTCTTCGGTGTAGTCAATCTCTTCTTCTCGAGCAAAGCCCTGGACCACTAATCTAGATTTGTTTCTTACCATAATGCCACGTTCATCGGGTTTGTTCTTGAACACCCACTTCGTGCCAATTGGGCATTTGTTTGGTGGAAGATCGACCAGGGTCCGCACTTTGAGTTTCCGAAACTGTTGCAGCTCTAATTGCATCAGTTCAACCCAGCAAGGATCTTGAAGAGCTGCATGAACATTTTTGGGATGATTTCAGATATAAAACAAGAGAATAGAGAAACGTTAATCAAACCAGATTGACTCCATGTCCGAACTCCATTGGTGATAGATCCTATGATGCTATCATGTGGATGATCTTTCAAGGTTTTGAAATCAGTGGACATGGGTAGGGTGGTTGAAGACGGTTGGCTAATGGGTTGTTGATGGGTGGATGAAGGTGAGTTGATTTTTAGGTAGAGTTAATTGGAGAGATGGGTGATACCGGCTGAGATATGATTGATGCAGATGATATGGGAAGAGATATAGAAACGAATGGATCTAGAAGGTCAAATATTGATGAAGAAGATGCAATATCAACTGATGTAGCATCGTGTGCAGATGTGGTGGGAGGGGCTTGAGGGTTGACAGGTAATGGAGTTCGAGGAATGATATTTGTTTGAACATTGGAGATAGACGCATCATCATCGAAAACTGGAAGATTAAAGGAATTAAACACCGTATCGGAGTCAAAGAACCATGCTGGTTCAGATCAAACATCAGAGGAATTAGATTCCTGCCAATCAACATAGAAGGACTCTTGAACAATACATGTTCTCTTGTTATATACCCGATAAGATTTTTGATAAGAAGAATTGCCGACCAAGTAACAATCATCAAATACGTCACCAAATTTCATCTTCTGCACCTGAGTATTCAATAAGGTGCATGAACAGCCAAATGGTTTAAAGAAGTCAATTAAAGGCTTTCTCTTATGAAACAGTTCATAAGGAGTCTTCATTTTGTCATTGACTATCAACACCCTGTTCAAAACGTATGAAGCATAATTCACCTCCTCAACCCAAAAGATGATTGGTAAGGAGGATTTAATCAACATTGTATGAGCAACTTCAATGAGGGTACGATTCATTCGTTCAGCCACACCATTCTATTAAGGGGTCCGCATAGCACTGAACTGTCTTAAAATTCCCTTAGTAGCACAGAACAAATCAAAGATCTGATTTCTGAATTCAGTGCCGTTGTGACTTCTGATCACCAAAACCTTCCTCTTGCTTATTGTCTCGATCGTAAGAACTAATTTCTGTAGCTCTTCAGCAACCTCTCCTTTGTGGGCAAGAAATCTCACCCAGGAGTATCTTGAAAAATCATTTGTAACCACAAGACAGAAAGATTTTTTAGCAATTGATTTAACACTCAACTAGAGGTCTAACCATCCTCCATAATAGACCTCAATATCAGTATTAAGTTTCATAGTCTCAACCTGATGAGCCCCTTACCCAAGCCATAAACCCTCAGGATGAGTCCTAACACTCCCTTGAGAAGCCAAGAAGGGATAATCACATCACTAGTTTAACTGCTATTATAGAAGAACTATTAGGTGCTGACCAAGGTCCCAGGTCATTAGAAATAACCTCTGAATCCTTTCATGGCCTACTAACCCGAATTGATGAGGATATTATGTTCACTCGGGGTGATGATGTTGATCTACCATACCACTCCCCATATTAATTGAGGCCCAAGGAACCCCTTATATCTAGCCCACGTCAACTAGCCCAAACTAAGGTAAGTCCAACTGGAGTGGAGGTGACTCATGCACTTTCAGCTGCCACTAGTGAGAGTGTTTCATCAGCCTCTCAAGACAGTGGTAACATAAGTGGGACTGAATCTGCAGTAACCTTTCCCGTTGATGACTCTGAAAGAGACATTAGTATACAACGGTATCCAGGGAGCCAAGAAACCACATCTGGTGGTGATGATGAACATACGTTGTATGTTATCACATCTCCCAATGATTCTTCAACAGGAGATGAGGATAGTCTATAACTCAAAATCATTTACTTACTTTTTAAAGTCTTAAACCTTAAATTCTAGGTGAGGACTATAGAAGATAGGTCTGCCGCTTAGCAACTTGAGATTGAAAACCTCAAGGCTCAACTAGCTGAGACACAGATTGAGAAGTCTGTTAGGCATGTAGATACACTTGTTTCTTTAAGTTCTTCCTCTAGCTCATCCACTTCTCAACATGATGCTCATAAAAAGCAGGAGAATGTATAGAAACAAGAACATGTGGAACCCATCCTTGCCATCATAACAACTTCCCTTGAAACCATTTCTTCTTTTTACAACACACAGTAACAACCTACAACCATCTTCCCTCAACCAACTCCCATTACAATTCAAGTGGACCCAAGGATGCATATCGGCCTTAAAAGGTTTCTAACCAAATTTCTTATAAGCTCCTCCCTTGAACAACCATCCCCTGATATAGATGTTGCTTACTTTGGAGCTGAAAACCTTAAAATGGTGAGTGCACCACCTAGTTCTCAGAGCAAGTTGGTCAACGTAAGGTCTCTATTGAACCTTTAATTAACTTCAAAGGGGATATACAGACTCATGGACCAGCAACTGATTTAGAAGGGACAGGTAGTGCAGTTCAAGTTTCTTCCAAAGCAGATATACAAGTTGCGGAAGACATCAGGGAAATATCTTCCATGTTAGATGACCTGTTCATCACAGAGGCCATTGTTGATCTAGCCTTTGAGGTAAATAGTGAGGACTTCCTTACAACTCCCCTATCTAAACCACTAAAAGTCCAAACTCACTCTCCCCAACCTAAACCCTCCAAGCCCAAGTCTCCAAATGCTAAATCTTCCTCTGATTCTAAAGGGAAGAGGAAGATCGTTGCTGAGGAGCTACTAGAAGAAGAAAGGTTGGAGAATCTCAAAACAAAAGGAAGAGTTGGATACTGGTAAGCTCTTGGCTGCAAGCAGCAAGGCAGTAGCAGCTGCCTAAGAAAATATTAATAACTAGAAGAGAGTGGAAGTGATAGACATGCTCATCAGCCTGGGAGTAGACAATAAACAATTAGTTCTAATCCCACTTGATGGGCGTGTGAAGCTAGAGAAGGCAACATTGCTGGAAAAGGAAAAAGAGGAAGTAATAAGGTTGGCCATAGAGGAGGAGAAAAGGAAACAGAAGGAGAAAGCTATGGAAAGGGAGAGGTTGGATAGGATAGCCTTTCTCTGCTCTAGAGGCTACTCTCAAGAGGAGCTGGCACCTCATGATAGTAAGACAATCTTGTTTCTTTTCTTCAAGGAGTATAATTAAATCACTAAGGAAAAGAAGAATAGTGTCAGGGAGAAGCTAAGGGAAAAGAAGAAGGAGGAAACGGCAAAACTTTCAGCTGCTAAAAAGGTAGGAGATAGGGAATAGGTGAAGGCCAATATCGAAGCCCATGGCTTTACTTCCAGGCAATTGGGTCCTATGTCAGGACGACCCTAAGTACCAAGTGTTTAGGAATGTGAAGTCGCTGGATCGATGAACTTCCGAGCGTGTTCTTGACGGAAGGTGATAAACCAAAAGACAAACAATAGTATGAACAATAATCGAATGATTTCATTGATAAAACCTAACGATCTTAAGCTCGTTACAACTTAAGAATCAAGACTCTTGGCAAGGGGAGATCAAGCATGATCTCCCCTCTTATCCGGCAGCACCTAGGCCCCGAGCACAAAACCTCTTTCACTACATAATGAAACTGGTATTTATAGGCCTCAACCCATATTAGATGCGACTGGGCCCATTCGTACGATTGGGCCATCCGTTTGGTTCAATTGTACGACTGGCCTAATCGCATCTCTCAGTCGCACGACTGGTCCATTTACATGGCTCAGTCGTACGACTGAGTGTCATTCGCATATGCCCCTGCGAATGACCCAGTTTCATGTGTTTACAACATATCAGGTGTATTACATTAAGCCTAGACTATTCGACAAGCGACGGACACACTATATATGACAATATATGCTTCAACAAGGAAGAAGACTGGAGGTACCATAAGTACCAAGTGTTTAGACATTTGGCACCCAAACCAACACCAACACCCAAACCACAACCTATGCCTACTCCTTTTCCTTTCGTCATCAAAACTGAATCTAGAACTGAGCCTTACACCCCTGAACCCATACCATTAGCTTTACCTACACCCTCACCCTCTGCTTCCCAACAACCACCACCACCACCACCACCTATCCTTAAACCCAAAACACAACCCCGAACCCAATTATTACCCACACCATCTTCTGAACCTTCTAAGCCCCTGACCGTAGAAGAGTTCAAGCAGATCAAGAAAATGCTCATTAATTGCACAACGTTGAGCGACATCTCTTATGAATAGGAGTCAATAAAGCTTAAATATTGCTGGTTCCCTCATAAGAGATGCATTCCTTGATCTACCTAGGGGAACACTAGACCAAGCTCTCTAACTTCTTGCAACTAATTTAGGAACTTTGAAGGAAGAAGAGAAGAAGTTAATAAGGAGACTGGTGACTTTACTAGATACTAGGAAAGGGGATAAGCTGCCAACATAACCCATTAATCCTAGAAGGAGAATTATCCAGTGGAGGTTCGATGAACCTTCAAAACAACTTTGTTATGGAAAGAGAGAATGGTAAAGTAAACTGGCTCAATACTTTATCTGATATACTCTAGAAGATTCGACATTGCTAACTTATTAAAGAAACCATTCTCCAATCCCTCCAACTCTCAGGTTGCTACTCTTATCAGAAATCATTTGAGCAGTCTTCATCTGGGTGAACCGACAAAGAAGGCCAGGACTAAAGAAGAGTTAAAAAAGAGAGCAAGGGAAGAGGAAGATGGCACAACCATAAAAGGCAGAACATCCCTTCAGATGATTGAAGGCCCAACTTCTAACTCTAAAGTTAGATGGGAATATGATCACAATTACCATCAACTAACTCTCTTCAGAGGGCCATAACAAAGTATACATGTCATTCAGAGTGACAGACTTTATCTACTATCAACTAATGACTTTTACAAGCTCCTCAACACCATATGAGGGAAGAACAGGGAGATAGACAAATATTTGCTCTCTATGGTGCTAAAGACCCTAAGGAGCATAAGAAAGTGAAGTTTTGATAGCATTAGCCTAGGGGGAGTTTGTTGGATCTTGTGAGGCTGGTGCAACAAAAAACAACACCTAGCAGAATTTTGAAGTACAATGGAAGAAGTCTTCCAAAGCTAAACAACTCTTTTGAAGACAAGTTAAAGATATTTTGAAGTTTAAAGTATGAAGAGCTTCTGAAGGAAAAACTAAGTCTTCCAAGACTAATTAATTTTCCTTCCAAAGTATATGAAGAACATCTGAAGATAGAGCTAAGTGTTTAGAATAATGAAGTCATGAAGACCTGCAGAAGACTCGAAAGAAGTTGATTCTTTCAAAGGTAAATGGCTTCGGAAGAATAAATTCTTTCAAGGCCATTTATCCTTTGGAAGAATCAACTATGAACTAGTGGACAAAAGTATGGGTTCTCTACATCCACTGCTTATGATATACTGCATGGCGCTTTCTTAGGCCCATATAGTTGACCATACTTTATTCCAATGTTCACCTTTATCAATTAGTACAGTTTCCATCTTTAATTCGTGACAAAAGGTAAGTCATGTGCCTGTCATGACTACCTAATCTAGGATAGTGTATTTTATCAAAGATGCATTACTTCTAGCAATGTAGTATTTGCTTAGTTGTAAAATCCAGCTGGTCATCCAAGTATAACCGGCTATAGATAGTAGTATATATAGTTTCTCATCGTAACTCATCAAACTATGCTTGTAAGAGTCTTGTACCACTGAATTGAGAAGTAATATATACAAGTATCTTGAAAACTATTCTCATAATCATTAACTTATTATATTATTATCAACTTAGTTTGAGATTTTGCTTCATCATCTGAGTGAGACTTAGTGAGTTGCGAGGTAAATCTTGTGTTGAGAGACCAACACCGATCCTGCACTTGCTTATAAAAGAGTTCATATACAAAAATGACCATCATGTTTGTATTGATAAGCTAACTACTCATTCTTTTGATATTTCTATAAAGGAATTTTACAAAGTTTAGACTACTATAATAAAAACACGTCTTAATGCTGAAATGCTCATCTAAAAAGCTATGACATATGTATTTCATGATTTTTTCATAAGGGTAAGAAAAGGAATTGTTTATATCTTCTTGTCTATGTTTAATTTGTGTCATATTTGTTGACTAAATTTACTAACAATCATGGTTTTATGTAGTGGTAGGGTTATGATGTTTCAATTCACTTGACTAACAATTTTTTTTGACTAAATTGACTAACAACCATGATGTTTCAATTAACTTGAATTCTAAAGGAAAAAACACTAAAGAAAAGAACCTTATTTAACAACTGGTATACTTTATCTAACATCTATCAAATATGCATGTGAGGTTTGTGAGTTTGTCTTACAAAAAAAGTTAAAGTAATCAAAAAGTGATGTAGATTTCAAATAGATCTTTACCGGGTAATGAATTAGGCGGAGACGAAAATCCTTAATATTAGACAAATGATCCACAAGCGTATTTGTCCATGTAAATGTTATGCAAGTATATGCAAGTTTTGAACATTGATTTGAAATTTTGACACTGATAGAATATTTTATGAGTTACTTACAATTTATTTATCATGCTTTATTATTTTAGTAATAAATTTTATTTCTATGATGAATTTATTATTTCTTATTATATACCATACTTCAATGAGATTAATATGTTGGATGTTACTCATTATTATATATGTGATTATAAAGTGATATATTGACAAACGTGGAAATGTCTTTGACGTGGCGCCGGTGCTGTGAACATGATTATGGCTGAGTTAGCAACTCTAATTAATCAACACGTGTAGGCAGCGATGAACGCTCAAGCCGCCCAGCTTAGAGCTACGCAAATATTTGGTTAGATGGTTAATCAATTGGTTTGATAAAATATTTTGAAATGTTGAATTCAGGATCGTCAACGTATACGTACAAGGAGTTCATGGACTGTAAGCCCCACACCTATAATGGAGCTAAAAGAGCTATGGGGTTAGTGCGATGGTTGGAGTAGAACGTATCGGTCTTTTCCAACTGCAATTATCTGGCGATGGACTAAGTGAAATACGCCACAATAACTTTGGAGGGTGCAACACTCTCGTGATGGAATGCTCAAGTACAAATGTTGGTCCAAGCAATGGCTAATGCTTTGCCATGGCATGAGTTCAAAGCTATAATGATAAAGGAATATTGTCTTTGTGATGAAGTTTAGAAGTTGGAGGCTGTATTCTGGTAGTTGAAAATAGAGGGATCTATGATCGAGGCCTATACTACGAGGTCTCACGAGTTGGCGACTCTTTGTCTTGGAATGATAAACCTGCCAATCAATAGTATTGGCAAGATGGATAAGTTAACCGGGATTTATTTGGAGGAAGTAGTTTCAAGACATGGTACACTAATTTTGATTATTTCTGATCGTGATGCTCATTTTACATCTCATTTTTGGTAATCGTTGTAGAAATTTTTGGGTACGCGGCTATCATCCGCAAACCGATGCGCAAAATGAGCATACTATTCAAACGTTGGAGGACATGTTGCGAGCTTGTGTGATTGATTTCTGGAACAATTAGGAAGTTCATCTGCCATTGGTGGTGTTTTCTTACAACAATAGCTACCACACTAGCATTAAGGCAACACTGTTTGAGGCGTTGTATGGCCGACAGTGTAGATCACTAGTTTGTTGGGCAGAAGTTGGTCATAGTCAAGTGACTGGCCCCGAATTGGTGCATGAAACCATTGAAAAGATCATTCAGATACGAAATCGTATGGCCACAGCACGAGATTGACAGAAGAGCTACACTAATAAGCCAAAAAAACTTTTGAGTTTTAGGTCATTGACAAAGTATTGCTCAAAGTCTCACCATGTAAAGCCGTGATTAGATTCGAAAAAAGATGCAAACTTAATCCGAGATACGTTGGAACATTTGAGATTCTAGAAAAAATCGGTCAAGTGGAGTATCCATTAAATTTGCCTGACTCGTTGAGTGGAGATCATAATGTTTTTCACGTCTCTAATATAAAGAAGTGTTTATCTGACGAGATTTGGTTGTACCACTCAAGGAAGTACAAGTAAATGAACAATTAGGATTTATTGAAAAACCGGTCGAGGTGATGGATCAGGAAGTCAAGACTCTTAAGCAATGCAAGATACCCATAGTTACAGTTCGTTGGAACTCAAGACGTGGACTGGAATTTACGTGGGAATTTGAGGGTCACATGAAGCCTAAGCATCCTTATTTGTTCGAAACAACGACGACAACTAGTGAAGGTATTGATAAAATTGCGGGAAGAAATTTCTTTCAATATGGGGATGATATGGCAGCTCACTCGATTTCTTTGTGCCAATACAATAGACTAGTGATATAACACACCATGTAATACAAATTTCGGGACAAAAATTCTTTCGACATTGTGGTAATGTGACATTGGATAATTTTTCCAGTACCGAATTCCATTAGTTCCGTTAGGTCTTGTAGACATGTGTCATGAGCACACAATAGTTGTCGTTGTGGTTATGTCATTCATGAATTTTGAATATTATTTGTGAATTTTGCTTGATAACGTGACAAGATGCAATATTTAATTCATGTGTATTGTTGAAAGTATATATAATTATTATTGTTGATTAGTAATACTTGTGTGTTGTAGTTAAAAACTTTTTTAAATAGTGTTACAAAGATTAAGTATTATAAAATGTAATTAAGGATGGTTCAAATTATAATTGTTAAATAAGTAAAGTGTAACAAAAACCAAACCCTAGCCCCCATACCCCTTGCGGCTATGAACCACCTCCAAACACACTCACTTTTGTGATTTCAAGCTTTGGACACCAAGAACAAATCGATTTTGGCTTAGTGCAATCATTCCAACACTTAGCAAGTCCAATTCTTTATCATCAGATGAGTTCAATGCCAAACTTATATTTACTATTTTTTAGGGGAGAATGCATACTTGTATTTTAAAACGCTTTATTATTATAACATGTGTTTAGTAGACATATTGCTTATACCATTAAAAGCCCTTACACTTTCGCATTGTTAATTAAGGAATCTTGAGGGAAATCTAGGGTAGTACTACTGGGTCTAAAGTGCCCCACCCGTACAACTGGAGGTCAAGCGGGTGCAGTATTATCCTAAACAACTAACAACATCACGACATGATATGTCATAGTGAAAGGCAATAAACGAACATAATCAGCTTTGATCGTGAAATCACTATTGGTTATCACTAATGAAATTAGACTAGCTATCTATTTCAATACACTTTTTTAAATTTTACAAACGATAATGCTTATGATGACTTACAAACTTTTGAATCACCAACCGTCATGTTGACACTTTTAGTATGCTTTACTCGGGTCATTACTAGCAGCTGCCCTTATGAGCACTCACGTGTCAAGCATGATTTGAACAACATTGTTTTACATTTGATTTATTGCATATTTACGTACATTGGTTTGGGAGCGTGTTTTACGCATTTTACATTTATTACTTTGGGTTTGAAATATTTACAAAATGCTTTTGCAAATGTTTTAAAGTATAAACTCCGATTTGTTTTAAATGTTTCTGTAAGGAACACAATTAAAGGTTGACGCAACCAAAGAACAACTAGAGCTCTCAGCATGCACATGTGAAGTACAAGGAAGTGACTTCATAAGATTTGATACAACTCAATGAATTATGCTAATTAACAAATCTTCCAAAGCTAAAAGACCATATCTTCCAATGCCAAAGATGAATTCTTTCGAGGCTTTAAAGACTAAGTCTTCCGAAGTCAAATGTTGATTTTTTTAACACAGAGAATACATGCTTTATCTGAATAACCTTTTGATGAAAGTTGAGGCACTTTTCGCTTCCATCTCTAAAGATTCACTAACTTATATAAGTTGTTGAAAAGTCCATACTTTTGTCAAACTGTAGATTAAGGTATTTTTTCTATAACTTTCTACTTTTTTACTTTTATCTTTTTTGTAATAGATAAGGATGTGAGTTATGATATGTCATAGTCATAAGCCAAAAGGCAATATGCCTTTTGACTCTACATTGATCTTGTTGTCTAGATTAGTGTTTCCAGCTGGCCTTCAAAGTATGACCGGTTGTAGGATTTTGTATAAAGTATCGCAAGTACTTGTATCTTAATGTAAGCTTTGTAACACCATTAAGAACTTGAGAGCAATATACATCATTCTTGAAAATCATATTTGAGTGTTGTTGTTTATTATTCTTTTTACATATGTTCATTGTTTCATCCTAACCGGTTCCTTATTTGATCTGTTAAGTGTTTTAATTCTGTCCTCATTATTAAACTGGCTTATCGAACAGGGTTCTATGGTCGGTCCTTGACCCCTGGATGCCAAAGGCATCCTTGGGGTAATATCGTAGTTCCTACGGGGAGGCAGGCCTCAAACTATCGAAATCAGGGTCGTAGGATTTTGGATATATGACTCCTACGCGCGCATATAGAGGAAGACAGGACTTGGCCCATAGCTACCGGAACAATATAGCCGATCTGTCAAAGCCTTCCCTCTTTCCTTATAACGCTCGAAAAATTTGATTGGAGTGTCATGCGACTGGAGTGTCCAGTCGCATGGAGCTCACGCGACTGGGGGTCCAGTCGCATACCCCCAGTCGTATGGAGCTCACGCGACTGGGGGTCCAATCGCATGGAGCTCACGCGACTGAAGGTCCAGTCGCATGGTGTTTGGGCAACCGAAGTGCCCATAAGCCTGGAGTTCGGGCGACTGAACTATAGCTTTAAGGGAGAGGGCAACCATCTCCCCTCCCCACACTTGCAAAACTCAGCCAAAAAGAAGAGAAGAGAGAAAGAAGAGAAAAAGAGAGAAAAGTGGTGATTCGGGCTCGAAACTCGTCGAGTAACTAGTCCAAACAAAGCTCTTCATCTTCTTCTTGTTTGTGTGAGTTCTAGGACCCCTCATTTACTTGTTTTCAACCGATTTTGGGGCTGGAACACATATAAACCCGTTTTTGAAATGTGTGTGTTTGACCTATTTGGGTGTGATTGTGTATAAGGTGTTTAGAGTGAGATTTTGGACTTGAATGTGCTTGTACGTTGTCATAGTATGTTTCCCTAAGGTTTAGGAGGGTTGATTTGGGCTTAGAATGAGTTTGGGAGGGTTTGAAGGCCGTATGTCACGGCTGCAGTTCGGGATGAACTCCAGTCGCTGCCCAGTTAGGGCTAGG
>BJCN01335309.1:0-11252 GCA_018326445.1 Flaveria brownii
CAATACAATACATGTATTGGTATACATGGGTATGTAGTTGGTAAATATCAAATTGTTGATATGTAAAGGATATTTATTTTCTTTCATGATATTTTATTCAAGAAAACGAGTAGCTCGTAAAGATGTCGTCAAGTAAATGTATAAGTTATATGTGTCTAACTGTAGGTTACCTGTAATTTATATATTTTGTTAACAGTTAAGTGGTTTTACGTATATGTAGAAAGAAGAAGTGAACGTATAGCACATTTAGCCGATTTTATGAATGACGTGGCAAATCCAATTGCTCTTGATGATCCAGAAGAAAGTGTACGGAAAGGATGTGCATGTTTAAACATGCATTAGAAAATACGTATATCATGGTTGTGGTTATAACAGGGAGTGAGAAGTAAACAAAAATTGAGGAGTGTTTATTATTATTATTATTTTTTACTATAATGCATGAGATAGGAATACTGTATCATAATGGTTGACATTTATTGGTTAAATCATCTTTACTTGTATGTATATTGAAACTTATGAATGCTAATAAACAATTTGATTTAATTTGTGTGGTTTTAAATGGCAAAAATTTTTTGGCATTGTGAGATAATAATAGAAAGACTAAAGTAAAACAATAATTAATGAGTGGTGTTCCTAGGTAGTTGTTTACGTGCATGTAATTTGAAAAAATTTAAATTGATATCATAAAGGTTTTTTGAGTTGTAGAGGATGACCGTACTTGATGTCATTAGATTTAATCCTTAATGATTCTTGTGATTTATGTATATGTAAATATTAAGGATACAATGTGGGTTGAAACTATGAATATGCTTATTTCCATATATGTAAACGAGTAATACAACACAATCACAGTAACTTGTTAACATAATGATTTTTAAAGGGATGTGGGTTGAAACTTTTGGATAAACATGTTTACATATATGTAACTCGATGTAACAACATAATCACAGTAATAAAAAATACCAAGTTTTAATAATGTTTCAGAGAAAAAATCAAATACAGTTGCAAACACTAAATACTCAACAATTACACAACAAAATTAGAAGAAAATATAGAATATAAAAACGTTTTTTATTTATCAATGAGTGGACATAATTCGAGTATCATAGGACAATTCCTAGCGTCATGGTAAGTGAACACACGACAATAACGGCAAAAACGTTTCCTCCTCTGTTCATGAATGCGAACACTGATACCTCCTTCGTTGACAAAAACATCGTTCACTATTTAATCAACTTGGTTTTTCGATTCATCAGCAAGAATATTCGCTCTCATATCATTAGAACTCGACATAGCATATGAATATTGAAAAAACCCCAATTCAGCAGATGTGTGTTTTGGTATAATGTAATGAGAACAATATATATACACCACCAAAATTATATGATTTCTTTAAAAAACATACGAATGAAAACACTAATCTACAGGCAAAATATATTCAAATATATCATCAAATCTTACCTAAAACCATGAATCAATTAAAATTAAATGCTTGGCTTCAATCGGAATTCAAAAAAATAATTATTATTATAGTGACAATCGACTTTTAATAAAAAGAAATATATATGTGGGGCGATCTTACTTGAAACTACTGAATCGTTAAAAAAGATTTGTTGATGTTGTGAATCCTTGAAGAATCGATGAATCTCTTCTTGATAGTATACTAATGAATGTGCAGGGGAAAAAAGATCTTGAATTAGAAATATAAATATAGAAACTAAAAAAATTACGAGTTTGACTATTATGTAACTTACCAAGATTAAATATAAATTATTAAGGAATCACATTAATTGCAAACGTAAAAATACTATATTAACCTTGTTGAATTAATTATAATATAAATAAATTAAAAACAAATCAATGAATAGGATGAGTTATTGAAGTTCTCGCGATCTTTAGTAGTCCTGTAAAGATCCTGATCCTATATATATATATATAGTGTGTGTGTATATATATGTATATATATAGTCAGGATATTATATTTTGAAAGTCAAAGTAGCAATAGAACTTCACGACTTGTCTAATGGGTCTTTGGTGAGCGTGTTAAAGAAAAGGAAAATTTGACATTTTCACCCTCTTTTATGTTAAACTAGGTTATCATCTGTGTACTATTCGGTCGATGAAAATAATATATTGTAAGATTTCAAATTTGAATTTGACATTTTACCCTCTTTTATGTTTAAATATTTTTCATTAAGCAATGACTTATGAATAAACAAATATTTATTTTCATGTAGATCATTTTTAAACATTATAAATTTTATGTTCCATACATTGGGTTGTATTTTGATATATTGGAATTACAACAAAAATATTTTGATTTAATGTTAAGTATTAAAATTTTTAAGAATAGATATAATAAATAATTAAATTAGAATGTACATGTTCATCAATAAATACATTTCACCTTGATTGTGAACATTAACTTTTTTTAAGAGTCTATTTATTCTACTATAATTGTGCGATCATATTTTTTAATGTCAAGATCATTCAAAAAAGTAAAAGCTTTTAATTCTATTTTTTTGTGAAATAATTTCATTAAACAATACGAGTAAACAAAAAGCTGTTTTTTAATCTTTAAGTCCCTAACTCACCTTTTTAAATTATTCAATAAAAAATACAAAGATGATTTTGATCATATTTATATCAATTCTTTTAAATAATGTGTAAATCCGAAAATTACTATAGTATTAACTTTTTAATATCTTTTGTTTATAGATCATTGAATGTTGATTCTAGATCAGTTTGCCATTATATGCCATAAATTATTTATAATAAATGATAAATTATCATATAATTTTGATTATAAATTGTCTTTTAACTTGAATATTAATATTAATTTTTAGTTTTAATTTAAATGAGTGACAATTTATTATTTTTTATTACACTAAGGTGTTATTTTCAAAATAGTTACTTCTTTATTATATATATATATATGTGTATATATATATGTATGTATATATATGTATATATATGTATATATATGTATATATATGTGTATATATATAGGGAGAGAGAGAGAGATTTTAAGACAATTTAAACATTAAGAAGTTCACGTATTATCAGTAATTCGATACACTTTATTTGATATCAAATTTTAATATGGAAGTAATTTAAAATTTAAAATTATAACAATTTCTAATATGAAAACTATTTAAAATGTTAATTATGGTAAGTGTTGGATGTTTTTTGAAATGATTAATAAAAACATTTTTAAATTACAAATCATAACTTCCAAAATTATATGCAATCACAGTTTAGTAAATTTTAGACAGGAAAACTCAATTGAGGAGTTTCTTGTTGATTGTCACGTGTTCTTAAAAATCGTTATTGATTGACACGTGTTCTTAAAAATCTTGTTTTATTAGAGGTAAATTAGATGTTGAATTTTGTAATTTAAATTAACGGAACGGCTAAGATCGATTTCTTTTGTCCCTGTATTTATGTTTCTTAAACAACCCTCCTTTAAATGAGTTTTATAACTTATGGTGATATACATTTATACTCAAAAGGTCGTAACATCAAGTTTAAGATTGTAATAATTAACGTAAACTATAAACTGTTGCCACTAGACACTAAAACTATAAAATATTTAAGACCATATATGATCATAATCTGTTTATAGTGATTATGGACTTATGATTTGTTTAATGCTCGAGAAACCAAGATTACCCGTGGAGCGTACCTACCGAGAAAATGATGAACATGGTCAAAGATATCATCGCCTCTTGAAGTCACAAGAATCGCAGCTCGAGCTGGAACAGATGGAGGAATGACAGCAACAGTATTAGGGAAGTAGGGTTTGATGGGTTTATATGTTCAGATCTGGCTAGCTAGCTAGCTGGAGACTGCTTGATAAGAGAGAACAAGTTCACTTGTGCTGAAAATGAAGACTCCTTACACACTTCAAGAGGGAAACTAAAAATGAAATATAAAGAAACTTTTTTTAACCCTCAAACTTAAACAGGATGACGGGTCAACCAGAAAACAACTCATTTATTAAACAGGTCAACCTAAACATGACCTTTTAATAAACGGGTTATATTGGCCCAACTCTCCCAGACCCTGCTCTTCAGCGTGATACACTGGGTATGTTTGTTTGTTTGTTTGTTTATTGGCCCAGCTAAAAACCTGATTGTTTTTTGTTCGTATCAGAAATTGTCACCTCTAACCATAACCACCGTGAAGCTCTCTAGAAACAGATTGCGATTTTTATTTTTCAGAAACCCAGGCAATAAACAAACATGAAAAGATGTAAAAAGCTAGGAACTTGATGCTTTGTTTGGTCAAAAAGACGTCCAGAAAATTGTTCAAAAAAGAACCAACTGTATTATACACTAGTAATTTCAGTTCTTCAGTACATGATAGATTTCGTAATTGATAATAAAAAAAAAAGAACCTTGGAAAATGGCATGGGAGCCAGAAACTTAAAAGTAAAGCAGAAACGGTCAAATTCGTTCAGAAATGTATTGGCCAAGCATATCAATTGGTTTACAGGAATTCCCAGGTCCTGCTCCCCGACACTTGATTTTAATTCTAGCAAGATAGTCAGCAGCAATCCATGCAAAGCTCAAGTTCACTGTTTCGCCCTCCCGACCAGGTTCTTGCAATTTTAAAGATTTCTTGACCCAAAGTGGATGATATGTAACCTGATACCAAGCAGAGGCTTTTTTCTCGTAAACTACATTTTTATCCTCTTCAGATATCTGGTCAAACTCAGCACCGAGATGGTCAAACACTTTTCGAAACTCCTTCCTTAGAGCACTATAAGCATGTTTGATTCTATCTTTCAGCTCCCCTTGTTTCTTGCTACGATGCTTAGGCATTGACCAAATATGACCTGTGACAATTTCTTCTTCACGGGCCACTTTATATTGCCCAAGAAGCCCGTTTAATTGTCGGTCATATGACAACTTACATGCCCAAGCATCGTTCAAGAAACTTGCTGAATCAAGAACTGCAAGGCCTTCATCATACGGTACACACGAAGGGGGGATTTGATGCTCAGTGGACTCAGTGACGTCGGTGCTATAGAAATCTTTAATTTGTTGATATAACTTCCCGAGTATTTTTCCAGACTTGTAAGTCTGGAAATCTTCTTTTCCCATAAAATCAGGATAAAGCTTTGGTCTCAGTTGAGGTGGCATGTTGACTATCTTGCCAGTCTTTGGGAAATCAACAGCTGTAGCTGCTAGTTCAGCCAACTTTATGCATTTTTCATCAAGGGCTCCATAATCGCTCAAGTCAGCATGAACAACATGTGCGTTGCAGATTGTCCCTAGACTGTCATTAACCATGTTTTTTGTGAAGAATTCAATTATATCCTGTTGGAAAATGAAAGGAAACGTGGAAAGTGGAATTAGTTTTATAAATTAAAAGGCATAGTTTCAGCTTCAAAACTGAAAACAAATTCCAACCAAATCTTGAAAGCTGCATTAAGTTTTAAAAGAAATTTAAAAAAGAAGGTTGCATTTTGGATGAAATTTCATAGTGACGAGAATTAACCACAGAACAGAAACTTATGAAAAAGGACCATTTTTGCTCTTAAAACATGTTCTCCGCACCCCATTCAGCTTGCAAGAAGTAGAGGGAGCAATTTAACCTATTTACTTATAAATGGTTTATGTATTATCTCTAACGGGTCAAACCAAAGAAGCTAAAAAAACATATCAAATGGGTTTGAATGGGTCAAGGGTCAACAAATATGGTTGCAAGTTTCCCATTGTTTTGTATAATGCATACAGCAGCCTAAATCCCATTGTATATGCAGTCTCTGAATCATCTTTAATGCAATAATTATTTATAAAATGGGACTGACTATTTATAAAATGGTACACAGACAAGCATTTCAGGTCAACTCAATCCAACCCATACTAAAAACGAAATGTTTTGGCATGTTACCCTTCCCACCCATTTTAATAACTATAATAACAAGAAGGTTAAAATGGGATTTTTCATAAATGTATTGAACTCGGATCTAAAAAAGAAGTTACCGAAATTTTAACATCACGTGCTAATTTTTTAGGTTCAGCAGCAGTATACTCCATTGGGGTCCAGCTCTGTTTACTTGGTGGTATAAGATTTTCATCCCAAGTAACAAAATATAAATCACCATCAAGATCGCTTCCCGAAGCTTCATCAGTGTGGGGCCGGTCTCCCTTTTGAGGAAATATCAAACAATCAAACAAATGTTCAAGACCTGGTACTTTTACAGCTTTCAAAACACGAACGTCGCCAGGATGAAGGCACGGGTTCTTTGCAATTACCACATCACCCTCGATCACTGTCAAATTTCTAGTTGTTCCACTAAACCTCGACCCGTGTTTTGCAAAACAATTCTCAACAGATGGATTGGATACTTGAATAAAACACTGACCCTGTTCAAGAACCCCCAGTTCATCAAAACACCCCATCAACCACCTTCCATCATTCACAAAAATTCTCGATTTTTCCCGTAAATCTTCAAGTTGGGTGAGCCGTATACTGCTTAACATACCCCGCAGGTGCGGTTCAGTTTTCGGGTCAAAACCCGAACCCAACATAATCGAAGCCGTGTTCCCGCTTTCAGCACATGACGCAGTAATTACATCAAATGCCACATCAGTGTTTTCAAGCATTAAATTCAACTTTTTCACCATTTTCATCTGCATGTTCCAAAAGATTTCATCTTTAACATCTAAAGCTGAGAGTAAAGTTATAATCTGACGGTTCAAAAACCCAGGCTGTAACCGTGTCCAAGAACAAATTTCAAGAACAGTATGATCAGATTCGAACTTATTCATACTATGCCTTAAAGAAAGCTTAATATTTTCACCGTTATTATTGGGCCAGCATGCAACAACACCCTTACAGCCCGCATACCTAATCTGATATGCACATGGTTGACTATCTTTCAGTTGCAATTTTTCAGCAACTTCAAGGGCTAACTCGGGTGAAATTTTCCCGATTCCATCTGAAAATGTATAGTTGTTTCTTTTGATATCCTCCAGTTCCAGATCAACTTCATGCCTTGGGACATCAACTGTTGCATATGTAGATGAAAAACATTGCCCCATTCTAGCAGCACATTTGGCCACGTTTTTATTATCAAATTTTCCCATCCAAGAAATGATGCTTTTACACGAAATCTTTCCATTTTCAGCGAAAAACCATGCAGATCGATCCCGAAGTTGATTTGCAGAAAAAGCCAGAAAACAGTACTGACGTCCAGATAAATGAAATCCTTTACTCAAAATATCTTTTACCCGTCTAAACATAGTTGTTTTTTGTGCAATAAAACTTGAAGTGACATCTTTAACGATTGAGGCAGGGTAAAAATTAAGAACATTGTTGTTTAAGGTTCTCATTCCTTCATCCATGAATGTGACCCGTAAAAATCGATCGGATACTTCTCGATATTGGCGAAGAACACGGTTTGATAATTCAACTTCTGGTGGTAAAGAGTAAGCTTTTGTTGGAGTGATAATTAATCTCCTAACTTCAATCACATCGTTTTGCTCTAATTGTTTCTCCATAAGCTTGGGGTTATTTAACAACCATTCTTGAACGATTTTCAAACGAGTAAATCCATCATACAAAGGGTGCCTGTAAGAACAAATGTGTTTTAAAGCAGCCATGTTGACTTCCTCGGGTTGATTTCTTAATAAGTCAAAGACTTTTTCTGTGAATTGATGCTGGTTGATGATGCATCTGTGTAAAACAGAATTGACCAAGAACATGACCTTAAAAGATATGTCTTGTTTGTAATGAATAGAGAAAAATGGGTCATTAATCAGGAATCCAAATTCAGGTTCATTTTCTACTTTGAGTTTTTTCTCACGATGCTCGACATGTACCCTTTGTTCCCTAAGAAATTCTAAAGCTTTCTTCACCTTCAAGCCATCTCGAATCCGGATCATAAATCGATACGTATTACATCTCCCTATAGCGCCACTTGGTGTGAAATCAGTGGTCCGGATCCAAGGATCATCATCATCCAACATCTCAAATGGATACGTATTGATAATATCATCATCAGCAGTTCTATAAGATATCAAAGGAGATGATACCAACTGAAAAACCAAAACTAAATACGACTCTGAGTAATCCGTATACTCTTTAATATCATTGACATCCCTCACCAGAAACTCGACCTTATAGTTGCATTTTATGACCGCGTGATTCTTGGTCCCTTTAAAAGAAAAGGCTGTGTCTTTTGTGAAAAGAAACTTACAGCTACAATCAAATGGATCAATAAGAAAGTCAACTCCAGAATCAGGTCCACGCCAACCAACAAGAAAATTATCTCGGCTAGTTAACAGCCCAATTTCAACAATCACATTTGATAACTTAAAGGGCGTTTTATTCCTTCTTCGTTGGTTCATCCTATAAGGATTTTCCGGGCCTAAACTAACTTTTAGAATATTGTTGTCGAGTCGAAGCTCATTTTTCCCTGCAGCTTCTATAACCGAGCTGACAGAATTGGGATCTACAAAATGCACAAATGCATGAGGTTCAACCTTTTCATAGTCGTTGACAGTTTTAATTTGGTCAAGGTCAACATCAAATTCAGGATATGTGTCGGGTGGAGTTGAAGACTTCTTTAACCTACATCTCCATATTTGACCAGATGTTTTTTCAAGATAATCCAAAAGCATCCTTGCATTGACCTCATTTCCAAACCCACCTACACTGACTTGTGTGACCACCAGCTCTTTATCATTTCTTTCTGACTCCATTTTCCTTTGAAGAAATTTGAGTGCAATTTAAACTTAATTAATTAAAACAAGCTTTCTTTGTGTGATCAATCAACTATAAGTCAACATCAAACCTGCAAAAAAAATTACACCAAACCCAGAATTATTAATTCAACATCATTAGTTTAACATCAAAACATTGGTTGTAAATAGCGTCAGAGGCGCACCTAGGGCGTGAGGCTCTCGAGGCGATCAGCAAAATCGCCTCATTAGTCAATACATTGGGCAGTGCCTCATGCACATATGGGTTAAGATTGATCAAGATTGGGATCCTTAGGAGGGTAATACGTAGAAGCAACCAAAGAGAATTTTGAATAATGTACATGATAAGAAAGGCCAATTTGTAAAAAAGATAAGAGTGATGCAGGTTTTGGCTCTACATAAGGCTAATTTGGTTGTTAAAAGAGCAACACCTCCTGCACGTGAGGCTCGCGCCTTGGCTTTTGAGGCCTAAACGCCTCAGAGAGCCTCATGCTTTATAAAACAAGATCAAAGCTTTATTTAAAAATTGATCGTGAGATCTCATATTTAAAGTGCATTATTCTTTGGGATGAAGGGATAAAACTTTAGGCGAATTAGCGAGGGGAATATTAATAATCAAATGCAGAATCATGCCAAGACACACAATTACAACAACAACTATCATCTAATTACCAGCATTCTCTTATTATGGTATTTTAAGGAGCTCAACCTAAACTTAGATCAAGAAAAGCATAATCATAGAACATTGTCAAGATCATGGTTCATTAATATATGCACATTTAAAAGAATGTTGAATTTTCGTTATAACCCCTCTTCTTCTTCATGTAAAATTGAGAACTTACTAAAAGCAGCATTCTGATCACAACTTTTATGAGCAAAATCCATTTATAAGTCTAACTGAAAACAACCAACAATCAAGAAGTAGAACAGAACACTTGAAAGGAAACCTAATTTCTGAAATTGTGAGTAACCTTTAGTCCATTTGGAGGAGACCCACTTGAGAAAGGGACCGGTGAAATGAAGAACATACGAAGTGAATGCCTAGTGTAAAGCGAAGCGATCGAGTGATGATCGTACTTGAGAAGGAGGAAAACCGCGTGTTTCTGCTTGATTCTCACGCTTGAACGACTTCTTAAACAAAACTACAAAAGGATTTGGGGAATTTTTGATAGAAGACAAGAGGGTAACACAAAAACTTTTCTTTATAATTCCAAGTTATTATTTTGTTTATTATCTTAATCCACTCAACCTAGATTCAAGTTAGGACAAGTGTGTTGTAAAATAAGTCCAACTAATAACAAGTGTATAAAATATACTAGCGGATTAGACCCGCGCTTCGTCACGGTACGGTTTTACTGTATACGAGAATGTCATAATGATAGTTTTTGGGGTTATAAAAGTTGAAATATTTAATCTGATAATGTATACATTAGCACTGACCACCTGAAAAAAATTATGTACAAAACACTGATAAAAAATATAATAGAAAAAAAACTATAAAATAATAAATACCTCGAAACAAATAAGAAAATAACGAATATATAAATTGTGACTTTATTATAATTAATGAACTTTATTATAAATGGTTAAAATAAATTTTGATAAAACTCGGATACTCATATATAAAACTTAAAAAAAGTTCAGGTGAGTAAATATAAATTTGACATAACTCGAAGGCTTAAATATAAAATTTATAAAAAATTTTTTTTCAGGTGAATAAATATAAATTTAATCTAACTTAAAAGCTTAAGTATAAAATTTTAAAAAATTCCAGGTTATTAAATGTAAATTTAATATAACTTGAAGGCTTAATTATAAAATTTAAAATGAAATAAAATGAGTATGTATCAATTTGAGAGAGAGAGGGAGAGAGAGAGATGGAGAGAGATAAAGAGAGAGAGAGAGAGATGGAGAGAGATAGAGAGAGAGAGAGATGAAGTGTTATTTTTTTTCAAATAATCCTTAAAAGTTTAAAAGTAAAATTATAAAAAAACCAAAATATTTTTTAATTAGATTTGAGAAAAAAAATTATTGCTACTGTTACTGCTACTGTTGTTGCTGCTACTCCCGCTACCCCTACTGCTGCTGCCGCTACCCCTACTACGACTACCTCCACCACTACTATTACCACTACTACTACCACCACTATGACTACTACCACTACTACCACGACTACCACTACCACTACTACTACGACCACTACTACCACGACTATGACGACCACGACTACCACGACTGCCACGACCACTACTACGACCACTACTACGACCACTACTACGACCACTACTACGACCACTACTACGACCACTACTACGACGACTACTACGACGACTACTACGACGACTACTACGACGACTACTACGACGACTACTACGACTACGACTACGATACGACTACGACTACGACTACGACTACGACTACGACTACGACTACGACTACGACTACGACTACGACTACAACTACGACTACGACTACGACTACGACTACGACTACGACTACGACTACGACTACGACTACGACTACGACTACGACTAC
>BJCN01335316.1:0-14117 GCA_018326445.1 Flaveria brownii
GCTTCTATAATATCCGACGTCGGCGTGTGGTACATGTGGTGTATTTCGATGAGTGGTGGTCGGCTATTGTCGGCTATTGTTGTGTGGACGCGTTGGGGTTGCCGCTTAGATCGATTTCCGCCGCCGTCGCTGGTTGAGGACCAGTTATTGGCGTCGTCGAGGTGGATGTGATAAGGTTGAAGCCTCTGGTCAACCTGCACCTATGTCGTCGCTGGGTGCGTGCACGGGGTTCCCGTTCCTTCGTGCCCTAGGTGGCGACGGTAGAATCGACGGTGGCAATGGTTTATTGCTTACCTACCGCCCCGATTACGATCCCCCATGCCCGCGGTGGTGGTCGATTCGTCACCAGTTCACCTCAAGCTTTGTTGTTCGTCCTTAATTTGTGCTTTCTGTTTGGCACTGGAGAACCCTAGAGCAGGGTTCATTATTGGTTGACTGATTGCTTTTCGAGGTGTGGTCGATGACGAGGTCAGTTTGCACATCTGAGACCTTATGATCTTCGACTATCTGAGTTTTTTTCCTCTGTGATGATGAGTTTGTCTCATATGATAGTTCACTGTTGAATGTTACTGGTTATGATAACTGGATAAAACATGTTTGAGCCATGAAATTAAATACAGAAGGTTGATAATGTACCATTTGAGACTAAATTCGGCTAGGTGTATTGACATGTTGATGACGACGAGCCTTTGCTCATCCGAGACTTAATGTTTCATGATTTCATTGTTGGTCTATTAATGATGAGATCTGTTCTGGTTGATATTTCCATCAGATACGTGATATAGTTGTGGTGTGTGGCTTCTTCGGCTATGATGATAAAAAAAGGTCCTGCTTACTTTGGCCTGGCAGCCATTTCTGGCATGCAACCGTAATCAGGCATCCATTCTGAGCCGTGAACATACTATTTTGATTTTGTTACAACGTGGTATGCATTTTGATCCAGATTGTTTCATGTCTTTCATTGTTTAGGTCTGGTGTGATGTCGGTGATGACGAAGATGTGTTCGTCTGAGACAGCCTTGGGTTCTGATGTCAGTGATGATGAAGATGTGTTCGTCTGAGACAGCCTTGGGTTTCCACGCGCAACGCGCGTGCTGGGAACAACCCTAGTTATATGTAACATCCATATCTTTAGAAATATTTAAACAAAATACTTTAACGAATTTCCTATATTTTATAAGTGAAGTCCATGATTTGTTTTAAAACAAAAGTTCCAAGACTATAAACAAGTCTATATTTACATAATTACAATATAAAATTTGACCGGACACCTGTCATTTGATATCTATGTGCAAGTTGTTCTTAAAACGTAGCTCCAACGATGCGTCAACCCCCCCACCCCCACCTCGTCATTCGCCATTCTTTAATTTTGTGATTTTATGATCCTCTCGTTCCTGGCTACTCTTAGATTTAGCACAATAAAAAAATGTTTCTCTTAATAGTTAGCCTGGTATTTGGCATTTTTCTTAAAAGTGAGTCCATAAGTTTTTAAACTTGGGGGACAACTCTCTAGATTAATTTCTAATTTCAAGATGATATGAACAGTTTTGATAACTAAACGATATTTTTGTATCTTCATTGCATGAGATGAAATTGAATACAAACATACCAATCAACCGAGCTCGAGCTCATACTATGGCTCCTTTACTAAACGAGCACGAGCCCGAACTTTAGACATCTGGCTCGAGTCGGTGCGCGAGCCCAAACGAGATTTATATTTATATAATTTTTTAACATATTAAATATATATTTATATAAATAATATAATTATATATAAAATTATGATCAATCTAATTAAATAATATATTTTATATTATATACAATAAGTAATGGTATACATAAAAATAAAAGTAATTATATAAAAAATAAAATTTAATAATTTAAAAATAAACGAGCTTAGCTCGAGCTTTAAAAATAAAATTACAAACGAGCCAAACTTGAGTTTTATAAATAAAACTACAAACAATCTGAGCTCGAACTCAAACTTTCTAAAATTAAAACAAGCCAAGCTCAACCTCGATTATGCTCCTTTACGCCAATTATTATAACCGTATCAACAAATCTAGTTTGGTTTGGGTTAAAAACTTAAAACGGTCCGGTTGGACCGGTATGTTACCTGCAACTACTAATGTAGTATCACACATGTACACTTAGCTCAACATCCACAACAATGGCGTCTGTATCTTCCTTATCTCTAACCTTCATCTCTCCATACGCTCAAGCTCGCTCTAACAGACCCCGTAAAAACCCTAACCCTAGAAGATCAAACACCATTAAAGCGCCGCCGCTCTCCTCCGTCTCCGGCGGCCAAGCGACCACCTTCACCCGATTACCCCCCAAAGACGACTTCTTCATCCCCTCAGAATCCCCCTCAGAAATCAAGCTTTCCGATTTAGTAACACCAACACACAAACAAAACAAACCCTCTTCCAATAGGATTGGAGATGATGATGAGGATGATGATGATTCAGGGTTTGATTACGGGAAGTTTGAGCTGTTTGAGGTGAATTCGGATGATGAATTGGAAGAAGATGATGAGTTTGTTGCAGAGGAATTAGGGTTTGAAAACGAAGGTGAATTGGGATTAGAGGAAGATGAGATGGAGATGGAGAAGGAGAAGGAGAAAGGGGTTCCTGCGGTGATGAGGTGTTTCGATAGGGCGAAGATATATGTGCGATCAGGGGATGGTGGTAATGGTGTGGTGGCGTTTAGGCGTGAGAAGTTCGTGCCGCTAGGCGGTCCGTCGGGCGGTGACGGTGGGAGAGGGGGGAATGTGTATTTGGAGGTTGATGGTTCGATGAATTCGTTGTTGCCTTTTAGGAATAGTATTCATTTTAGGGCTGGAAGGGGTGGGCATGGGTAGGGGAGCAAGATGAATAGGGAGAAAGGGGAGGATGTCGTGGTGAAGGTGCCGCCAGGGACGGTGGTTCGGGCGGCCGAAAAGGGTGGTGTTACTGGAGATGTGTTGATGGAGTTGTTGCATATAGGTGATAGGGGGTTGTTGCTGCCTGGTGGGAGAGGTGGGAGAGGGAATGCTTCTTTTAAGTCGGGAATGAATAAGGTGCCTAGGATCGCGGAGAATGGGGAAGAAGGTGCTGAAATGTGAGTTCTCTATAGCATTTGTTTAATTATTTTCTTTTGATATAGTTTTGGTTCGTATATACGTAGATGATTAGGGGGTGTTTGGTTATGTGTTTATGGCAGTGATTATATGCATAGTAGTTAAAGGCGCAAGGCGCACTCATGGCACAAGAGGTGAGCCTTGAGCGTAGGGGCAAGACACGTAAAAGGTGAAGGCTTTTTTAAGCCAGAGGCATTAAACATGTTTTAGGCTTGTTTACACATGCTCAAAGGGTGAGTTTTGACCCTAGGTGCAAGGTGCATTACTCATGTTTTTAGGCTTGTTCAATCACGCTCAAAGGGCGAGTCTTGACCCGCGCAAGGTGCATAAAAAGTTAGGCTTTTTTAAGCAAGGTGTATTATACGTGTTTCTAGGCTTGTTTAGACATGTTGAAGGCCATTTTTGGATGTTTCAGATCATTTTTAGATGTTTCCGGCTAGTTTTAGATGGTTAGACCAGTTTTAGATGAAATGTGCCTGTGAGCCTTGATGGACGCAAGGCGTTTTTGCTATACTAGGCTATGCCGGGGCATGTAGGCGGGTGCTTTGCTTGCCTTTGACTACTATGATTATATAATTTTTTAACAGCTATACCTGACTTTGGGATCCCTTAAATTACTCCTAACCAAGGTTGAACCTGGGTGGTCTCCAAAGAGTGTGACAGACTCTTTGGGCTACCAACTCAAGTGGCGAACTGGCGACTATTATGATTATATGGTTACGAGTATTGATCTTTAGTGATTGCTATTTTTGACCAGGTGGTTGGAATTAGAGCTTAAACTAGTTGCAGATGTTGGAATAGTGGGAGCTCCAAATGCAGGAAAGAGCACTTTTCTAAGTGTTATTAGTGCTGCTCAACCAAACATTGCAAATTACCCTTTTACCACATTGCTTCCCAATTTAGGTGTGGTTTCGTTTGATTATGATGCTTCTATAGTTGTAGCGGATCTTCCAGGTTTACTTGAAGGTGCACACAGAGGTTTTGGTTTGGGCCATGAGTTTCTTAGGCATACCGAAAGATGTTCGGCTCTGGTATACCTCTTTTTATATTCGGTTTACATTTTTATTTCAACTTTTTGATGTTTATTACTAAAATTTGAGAATTATGGCTGAACTGGTGGACTTGCTTTAATAGTTACTCATTTTAACCTGAACCATTTTGACCCGTGACCCAATCCACCTATTTTGTCACCTCTAATAGTTAGTTATCTACTATAACGCACCTTTAATATTTGATGCGTTTTAAGTTATTATCGTGAATTAATAATTTTGTCATAAAAATGGAGGCTTAGGTACACATTGTTGATGGCTCATCTCAACAACCAGAATATGAATACGATGCAGTTCGACTTGAACTTGAATTGTTTAATCCTGAAATTGCTGAAAAACCGTATTTAGTTGCATACAACAAAATGGATCTCCCTGATGCATATGAAAAATGGGAATCATTCCAGAAAAACCTTCAATCGCGTGGGATTGAACCTTTTTGCATCAGTGCAATAAATAGACAAGGGACTAGAGAACTGATTACTGCTGCTTATGAGCTTGTACGGCACCGAATTGAAGATAAAAAGGAGGAAAGTAAGCAAATTGTATTTTTTTTAGATATAATTCGTAAGCAATTGTTCATTTAAAAAAAATTAATTTTTGATGACTTTTAACATGTGTAGGTTGGAGAGAGCCTGCACATTTTAGTCATGTGGCTGAAATGGTGAAAAAGCAACGAACGGCTCCCATTAATGAATTTCAGATCTCTCATGATAGCTCTTCCAATACATGGCATATTGAAGGAGCGGGCTTACAACGGTTTGTTCAAATGACCAATTGGAGGTAAGTGTAGTACTGTAGTTTTATATATATATATTTGTTTTTTTGGTATTGATGATCCTAAAATCTACTTGTTCTGCAATAGATACATGGATTCTGATAGAAGGTTTCAGCACGTACTAGAGGCATGTGGTGTTAACAAGTCGTTAATTAAACGTGGCGTCAAAGAAGGTGATACAGTCATCATTGGTGAGGTATGCTACTTCTTCTCAAACAAATCTCGTAAAATACCCCTACCGGCCCACCCCTCAATAGCAAACAAGAAGAAAAGAAGATAGGAATTTTTCTTTCAAATGTGAACAACTTTATTGACTGTTTTATTTAAAAAGGGTCAACCAACCAACATGCTCATTTTGCTTCATATATAAATGTTTACACACATGTCAGACTTGTGCGAATTGACGTCTTTTTGTTTATGCTAGATGGAGATGGTATGGCATGATTCTCCAAACAGTTCCGGCCCTAACAGGAAGATCTCAACAGACTCTGTGAAGTGGGCTGACTGGAAATAAACCCATACGTGGTTCGAGACTTTGATAAATCGTTTAATATAATCAAAGAAAGGTGCTGATTATTTATGAAGGTTTGCATTGTCCAACGAAAACCCGCCTTTATACTTATGTTTATATCACGACTTACACATCGGTTTTGGATAATCAATTTTGCTGCAACTAAACTGATTATCCAAGGGTTGGTTAATATTATTATTTATTTACCCCTCCTATAAAAGAATTTCACATTCTACAAAACATCTCTTGATTTAGCAAAAAAATGTCCTTTGGTTCTGTTATACGTTATTCCTTCTTTAAATGATCAAAATTTGCCAAACACTCAGAAATATTTGAAGTTAAACTATGATAACTCCAAACAACCTAAACACATCCAAACACTATCTTCTATCTTCTATGACATGCATAATCACATTCAAAACACACATCCAAACACCTCTCTATAGTATAATTTTGACATGTTTAAAGATAATCTCTTTGCTAAACCTGATAATATGCCACGCAGCCACGCAATGAGAACAGAGCTAAAGCTGATGATACGTATCTACTTGTGTGCAGTGACCGACAGATGTTGGTTGGGGAACAAGATGATTTAGAGATGGCCATTTTAACTGTGGGTGATAACAGGTCGTGCTGATAACGTATTTTGTTTCATCTCAAGAGACGGCAGTTGTTAAGTTAACCAACTGCTTTACGAAGTCTATACTTCGGAGATGTGTTTGTTGTATGTTGAATACTTTTTGCTGTGGTTTGTTTGATCAAATTAGTTTATTATTAAAAATTAAATAAAAATAATACCATTACAAAAGGTTATATGATATCTATTTTTAATCAAATAATTTCCACACTCACATCTTTCATTTCTTTATCAAGTAGCATTCCATCTCTTTTTCTAGTAATAAAATTTGCATGAATGTGTTGATTAAAGAATCATTGTGAATTCACACATACGTAAATGTTTATCTATACTATATATAAAGCATATGAGAGGGGTATTTTAAGATATCAAAAAATTAAGAACACTTACTATATTCAATGCATAAAATATAATCAATTTTAAGGGTAAAATAGTATTTATAGCATTATTTACACATTACCCCTTATAATTAGTTACACAATAACCTTACACTTACTAATATTTACATAAAATTTTATATTATCTACCTATACACCAAAAAGCTTAATATGTTTTAAGATTTCAACTCTATTTTTTAATCTATCACATTAGAAAACGTTTTAAGACTACAACTTAACCTGTTTTTATTTTTAAATATTTTGGTGTAAACTTTTTGCTGAAACGATCTGTATTTTGTGAGGTACAATAAGTTAATACGTATATACAAGTCGTCATGCAGAACTCATTTATCTGTTGTTTTAAATTTTAGCTTAGAAAAAAACATAATAAACTTTTATAAAACTACTACAAGAATAATAAAATATTAAATGCACGTGTCAAATATAAAATGTCGTCCCGCACATCGTCCCGCTGCATTGCGCGGGCACCCTTCTAGTAATATATAAATACATATAAGTATTTATATAATCATGATGTATTATGATGTATTTCAATAGTAATATTAAGAATCATAATATTATATAGAAAAATAAATGATTTCAACCGGTTCCCACAATCCTTATAATAATAAATAAAATATTTATGACATTTTGTGTTATAGTTAACAAATTTACAAAATGTTTTTCTTTTCTGAGCAAATAAATAAAAAAAACTTATTCAAACTTATATATTTACATATATTTCAAGATCATGATCATGAGTAGAGAACATTATAAATAAAGACATTTCAACCGAAGTGGATTTAACCTAATCGTATTTTACTATTTTGGAGTGTAATTGGTATCTCCATCCTTCAAGGCCATGGTTTTGAGTACTATTGTGAACCACAAAGAAAATTTAAGAGTATATTAAATGAGAATTAATCGTTTAAAGAGTAATAATAAAATTCACACCGGTAGTTAAAAAGAAAGAATAAAATAAAAGAAAAACTTTGTAGAAAAATAATCAACTTTCAAATCTTTTTCAATTGAATCACATATATTTTTTCTCATTAGTTCACTTAACTTCCATTGAGTGTTGTAACTTCTAATACTATGAATCAGTTATAGATGCTGTCGGAGAACCGATTCCGACGTCAGCGGTGCTGATGTTTGCATCGAAGCACATATCCGATAGATGCAGAGGCGAAAATATTGCATTCCTCAAGTGCAAGAAGGTCAATCCCAACCCCGAGATATGCCTCGATAAAGGCCATCAAGTCACGCGTTGTGTCCTTCGCTGTGAGTATACATTTTGTTTTGGCTTATTTGAATGCTATAGAGCAATTGCATTGCACATATGAATTATTATACCTTCGTTAGTTGAGGAAGTTGTGTGATATTGTTCCAAGTTGTGTTCAAGTTTTAGATGAAAACTTATCTCAATTCTCAAGTACTATGTACTCATGTAGTGCACATATACCCAATTTGGTTGTGGGGGTTGGATTAGAAGCAGTCAATCTTCTGGAAAATATTGAATCAACCATGACACACTTAAGAAATTACACATACAAAGAACAAAAGTTTGATCTAAATCAACCTGCTTCAGTTAAAGGATAGGATGAAGTTACATATTGATGTTTCAAGACAGAATCATACCTGCACTACACATGAAGTTGCAATACCTATGTGTAAACATAACCTAGTGATAAAGATTGGGAAGTTGCGACTACAATAAAAGATTGCTTGGAAGGTTTTAATAGGGCGACCAACACTTGTTGCAACTAAAAAGGAGATGTTGTGGTTGAGGAGATGGTGCTAACTGCAAAAGAAGAGGGTGCAATGGGTGGCGGTGGATGGCGTGGGTGGCGGCTGATGATGGTTGTGGGAGAGGCGATGGCAATAGCAACTAATTGGTGGTGGTAAGACAACCCCGGTTGGTGTTCTTTGTTCATCTTAACCTATTTAAAGTTAGCAAGTACCAAATTGAGTTGGTCATATAATTACGTCTACATAGTTTTGATATACAGTATATCTAAATGGCTCGTGTAATTTCAATATACCTAACATGTTGACCCATTGTATGATTTTTAACATACCTAAATTGACTTGTGTAATCTTAGTAGGCCTAAAGTAACCTATAAGACTGTACGTAACATGATGGTTAAAAGGGGCTTCAAACCTATCAGGTGTCAAGCCTTCAATGGGCTTTAAACACAACTTTGCCTGCAGTTTTTGCATCAATATGACTTTAAACACCAGTTAACCACTACACTTTATTTAAAATGGATTTAGTAAAATGATCTTTGTCTACATGGCACTTAATTAACATTTTGACCAAACAAACATCACACATGCTCTTATTTTTATTTTACGTTTTACCTAAATCTACTAATTCTTGATGAATGGTCATAATCACCCTGTGTACAACAAAGTTACATACCCACATGCTCAACCTGAAATAGGGCAACTTAAACAACCGAAATACCTTTGGCATATTAAAGATATATATAGACTCGTATTTTAAAGCATTGACATATTATAATAATTAAAAAATAAATATAAATGGGATAAATCTATCTAGATAAGTTTGATGGAAATATGTTTTTATTTTGATAATATTTGAACTTTTTTCTCTTAAAAATGAAACTAAAAAAAGAGCACAATATTTGCCAACATTTTGTAATATTTCTAATACCTAAAAAAATGCGCATCTATTTTGCCATAACTATACTACCAGAAATGATTATGCAACATGACTGCTTGAGATACTAGTAAAAACATATGCAAATGTTTATCTTCTTTTCTTAATTTTCCCAGAGGGATGCTCCACTTATAACTTAGTTCAAGCCTGAACTCGAGCTACCTACAGCTAAGAGAGTAACTTCCAGTCATCGGATAAGAGTAACCGAATGAAAATCACTAAAAAGCTACTTAATGATTATAACTAAGAGAAAAAATTCTCACATCCAACACTCTCAAAACTGCAATGATTTACCTCTTTTAACCACAAAACTTTTTAAGCACGATGGATGTTGAGTGCACATAACAAACAATCAAGAATTTGAGCGTATAACCCGAGGGGTCATTCCATAAACAAGCCTAACTTTTAGTCAAACTTCATTTTGGCAATTGAATATAACAATAAAGAATGAAAATGGATCCACACAACATAAATATTGTCATTTTATTCATGCATACCCAACATATATTATACAATATGAAAGTTTAGATAAGTGATTAATAACTTTTAATTCAAATAGACAGATATAAAAGCAGGGAAGATAACAAGATTAAGCAGCAGATATCATACATACAAAAGTGCAGTTGTTCAGACCAACTCACTGTATCCTTTTATAAACTTATTCCTGCAAAAATCATATTTATAAAAATTAATGGCATAACATTGGATGATAGCGTATTATGAAATACCTGAGGGTTTATGCTACTAGCAGCAGAGTCTGACAGCATGGGGTCGGACGTGGGATGTTGTGATCTAGTCTCCATAGTCAGCATCTTCAAGGATATCTTCCGTAAATAATCAGACTGCAAACCAAATTCATTACATTTTAGGCCCATGATACATTACTTAAATGACAAACATGATCTCACTTCCTTGTCTTATTTTGGAGTGCATTGCTCGTATCTGTACATAAAGACTTGCAAAATCCTCATTTCACAAAAAATAAAGATCAACTACAAACTATTAATATAATATAAAGAACAAATCAACACAACAAACCTGGCTTGTGGCGGCGGTATAGATCTTCTCTTCAAACCTCACAGCTATTTTCTTAAGTTCCTGTAGTCCCTCGTCTCCAGAGAATGGAAGATGCCTCTTCAAGGTATCCGTTCTACACAAGATCAACACATGTAAGTCAAATAATGCAAAGATTTAGCAGAAATTGCATAAAGAAACCATCATTTTCCAAGTTTAAACCAAGCAATTGACACATAAACAACTCGGCATAACCAAATTTTATATCACAAAAAGCAAGAAACTTAAGAACATAAGTACATACATCTTGTTCACGATCCTTTCTCGTGAATCCGCTGGCATTAAAGCCCTCCAATCATCAACATCACCATTTGCAGCCTGAGTAGAACTCCCATTACCAGTATCCATCATCTATTTGATGATTGATTTCAAGTTTCAACCCTATCCTACCAGTCCAAAATGAAACTATTACAAGACTAATTAATAATAAAGTATGTTACTTTGATCATCTTAAGCATATACCAACATAAAAATGAAAACTTGTAACCAACTCTCTCCAACAAACTAGGGTTTTCAAATTTGATGGGATTTTTTACATCTCATCTCCTACCATCATCTAATTCAAGCATCTTTACCATGTTTTTCATGAACAATCTCCTCCCTGTATTATAATTTTGTGCTACAATAACCATGGCCCTAAAGATTGAAATCAAAATCATATCAAATTTGCAATTGAAGATCAAAACATCAAGAAGGTGGTTTTATGATTGTTTAAAAAGTGATACATACCGGTGATACAGATGCCCAATAAGAGTTTTGGTAGCAACTGCACTTGGTGTTCGTCTCTTAACAAAACACAAAACTACAAGTGTTCAAAAGTAAATCCATCAAAAGTGATTAACAAGATTGGAAGAATATATTAATAGCATATTTCTTTGTATGCTATGTTAATCGTATATTAATCTGACTCAAAACCAAAATCGCATTTATCCCCTTCCGTAATTTATTTTTATTGCAATTTTACCCCACTTAAAATTAAAATTGTATATAACCCTTCTTTTAATGAAGAAAAAATCAAATTTACCCGTTTTGATTTTTTTTATAAGAAATAAATCATATGATCACTAACCCGTGATTATTTGTGATTGTTTTTTGTCATTGTTTTTTGGTTATGTATGAATTAAAAGTTTGGTATCTGTGTTGTATTTTATTATTGTTATTTCAAAAGCTTGATAAGAAGAAGAGACTCAATATAGACAAAAGATTTTTAAGAAAAAACATTCATTAACAAAACATGATTAAAAAACAAAAAGAAAAGAAAAGAAACAAAAAAGCTAGCTAATAGCGGGTATATATGAATTTTTTTAAAAAAAATTATAGCTTTGGTAAAGACAAGGTAACATTGTCAATCTATAATTTATTTTTAGTAAAATAAATCAATGAGTAAATTTGAAAAAAAAAATTCATTAAGGGAGGGGGTTTATGTAATTTTTTGTTGTGAATTGGGGCAATTAAAAATATTAAAGGAGATGATATATGCAATTTTAATTTTGAATTTGGTAAATATGCAATTAAGTTGTTTTACAAATACCTAATTATTTGAATATAAACATTAGGGATCTGTTTGGTATGAGAGAATGAAATGCACGAAAAAATGAAATGAATTAGTGAATGAAATTAATCATTACATTACATTGTCATTTTGGTTACCGTTTAGCAATTGAATGAATCATTACTTTGTATTGTTTGTTAGGCAGAAAAAGAAGAAATAATGAAATGTAAACGTGATTATAGTGGTGATGGCTGGTGGTGGCGGCGGCTGGTGGTGGTTCCCGATGGCAGTGGTTGGTGACGGCGACGGGGGGGCGGTGGTGGGCGGTGGCCGGTGGTGGTGGCCTGTGACGATCGATCTTGGTGGCCGGTGGTGGTTGTTGTGGTGGGTGAGTAGGAAATGTTGATGACTATTGATGACAGAAGAAAAAAAATGAAATAAAAAAGGGACATTGATGGAATGAATTTAAGGAAATGAAATCAACTATTGAGTGATTCATTTTATTACATTCACCAAGCAAATATGTATTTTTTTCATTCACTCTCGGTGATTAATTCCATTTCGAATCTCTTTCTTGCATACTAAACGCTAACTGGATTTTTTTTCATACACCCTTTGTACCTACTTGTAAATTTACATTTTTTGATTACTAATAAAATTTGAACACTAAAACACGTGGGAAGATGTCTTTCAAATTCCTACGTACCGTTGTGAACCGTTTTATTAACGAATAATTAGATAGTGGACGAATTTGTGTGTCCATTAAACTTTAAAGACTACAAGAGTCAAGCCAGTTTAGTTTTTTATATTAATACAAAGACTCGTGTCTAATATATAGTTTTCTAAATGTTCTATAGGTATTATGCAAGAAATATTTATGGGATTTGTTATGCATGTAATGACGATTTCTGGTCTTTGGGACAATTAATCCGGTCGTTTGGGACCTATATTTGCTCCATGCTAGGATGACACAAGTTATTTGACATTTTTGACTTGTATGTTAATATTTATATATTTTTATAAACTGTGTTTTAAATAAACTGATTTTAAAAAAAATTAATGCTCGATTTACTAAACTAAAGCTAGCCTTTTTATTTCCCCTGTAAAATTTGCTCGGTAACTTCTTAATGTATACTAAGTTTATACGTTATGCAATCGTTATTTCAAAATTTAAGCATAGTTATGTTTATTATTAAAATGCTTAAAATTTAAACAATTTTCATTAAGCAATGACTTATAAATAAAAAAAAATATTTATTTTCATGTAGATCGTTTTTAAACGTTATAAAATATTATGTTTCATACTTTGGGTTGTAGTTTGATATCTTGTAATTACAACAAAAATATTTTCATTACAAAGTTAAGTATTAAATTTTTTTAGAAAAGATATAATAAAAAATTAAATTATATTAAAATGTACCTGCTCATCCATAAAGAACATTAATTTTATTTAAAAATTAATTATTCTTATTATAATTGTGTAGTCATATTTCTTCATATCAAGGTAATTCAAAAAGTAAGAGTTTTTAGTTCTATTTCTTGTGAAGTTTTTTAATGTCTTGCACCATCACAACCCATCTCCAACCTCTCTTTTAATGTCTTGTCACCACCACCATCCATCTTCAACCGGCGAAACCATCATCACTCACTACCACCCATCTTCAACCGGCGAAACCAACATCACCCACCACCACTGCAACCAACATAGAGCCACCGCAGATCCACCGAATAACCCATTTTCTCATATCTCTCTCTCTCTCTCTCTCTCTCTCCCCCTACCACCGCAATACCACCCATCTCACTACAAAAACCACTGCAACACTACCATTGCCACCCACTACAACTCTACCATTGCCACCCACTACAACACTACCATTGCCACCCACTACAACTGCGACCATTGTCGCAACCATCACACCACCACAACTACATGTTCATTCTAACCCTCCTCGATCGGGAGAGAGGAATCTAAAGGAAAACCATCACGGCGGCCGAAAAATAGACCGGTGGCTACTGCCATAGCTCCGGCAGCGTCGGCTTCACCGAGCCGGAAGTTCACCACAGACAATTCCAATATCAATCGTTGCATCACCAGCTTGTAATTTCAGCTTTATCACTTGTACATTATCCTTTGGAGACTTGAGTTTTTCAAAGTTGTACATTGTGTAACATTTTGTATTTCTCTAAAAAATAAAGTTGATTTTTGTTCGATACGTGGATGTAAATAATAATAATAATAATAAAAATAATAATAATAATAATAACAATAACAATAATAATAATAATAATAATAATGTTAATGGTAATAATAATATTAAAAATAATAATAATAATAACAATGTGTTATAAACATATATATATATCTATATATACATATATATATATAAAGAATAATTATT
>BJCN01335326.1:3162-18103 GCA_018326445.1 Flaveria brownii
TCTTATCATGTTTTGAGTTGATTGGGTATTCAACATGTACCTCACACTCAAAAGCATGGCAAGGTCAACCTTCTGCATGCATTGTATGGTAGAACCTTTAACATATTACTTGACCAGGTTACTTAAAATATGAAATTTCATTTTGCTTGATCCTCACTGGGATTCTTTTATTTTGATCCTTTTATCAGTTTGATCCACATTGGAATTCTTTTAACTTCACTTTGGATGGTGATCTCTTAGGATTCTTTTGTTTCATTCACTTGGAATGTATTTTATTCTTTTGTTTCATCCAAGTTGGATGTGTTCCTCATTAGGACTCTTGATGGATCATGACATCAGCACTATGTGTTTGTTTCTCTAGGTCTTTGCTCAGTAAAACAGAAGAGGAACTAATGTTAGTAAAAGAGACTCATATGATATCATTACCTGGTGCATTTAGGTTGCTACACACACATATTTGGATAAGCCAATACTTACACACACTATGAGATGAAAACTTCACAGTTGAATATAAGCTTTAGTTCATCACTGCATGTTAGTCATTTAAGATTTATAAGTAAGCACAGTGAATGATATAACGACTGTAATTATATCATTTCCCAATTGTATAAACCATATACTTTTTCTTTTAGTTTCTTTTTGTATTTTTGAAATATTTGAATGTTTTGTTGATTTTGATTTTTAATCAAGGTTAATCATGCCAATTGATTGAACTAGTAATTCAAATCTGGTTGGATCAAATGCCTTAGTGAATAAATCAGCTAATTAATTATCAGTGTGAACCTGTATTAATTTGATTAACCCTTTTTCAGCACAATCTCTCAAAAAATGATATCTAATTTCAATATGTTTAGTTTTTGGGTGTTGAACTGGATTATTAGTTATGAACATAGCTGCTCTATTGTCAATATGAGTTGGTCTGTGCAAGAAGTTAAAACCATAATCAAGCATCTGGTTTTGAATCCAGGGAACTTGAGAGCATCTGCTATTGAAACAAACACATTTGTGTGCTTCTTGCACTGCCAGCAGACCAGTCTGGGACCAAGAAATTAACAACGGCCAGATGTGGACTTCCTGTTGAAGTTGCATTCTCCATAGTCACTGTTAGTGTATGTATAGAGATTGAAATCTCCTTCCTTTGGATACCATAATCCAAGTGCAGGTTTTCCTTTCAGACATCTGAATATCCACTTGACTGCATTCATATGTGATTCCTTGGGATCTTCTTCATACCTGGCACAAACTGTTGGATCTAGAGTGAATAGGTCTAGATCATTTTGTATAGGATTAGTACTTGAGTCAAGTCTTCTAATTTAATACTTGTAACAGTCAAAATTACATATGTACATGTGCATTGAGTCTATAGGTTAACCCCATATATATATATGTGTGTTGATTTGTGACTGTTCAGGGAAAAACAATATATTTGGAAGAATTTCTGAAATTGACCAAGTGTAAGAAACATCTACGGATGAACATTATTGTTACTCCATAGATATGTTTCTTACAAGACCAAATGACCAAGTGAACATTCCTGCGGATGACCAAGGACCATGGAAGTGGACTCCTACGGAAGAAGGATTTGCTACGGAAGAACAACACTTCTACGGAAGACCAATTCATCTACGGAAGAACAAAATTTCTGCGGACGACAAGATTCCTGCGGAAGAACATTATACTTGAGCGATTGCAAATACCAAGAAGTCAAACAAGTCAACACAATCAATAACAAATCCCAAGAGATTCGGTGTTTCCTTAGCCGACTCAAACTGTCTATAAATACGAGTCCTAGGTTTCACATCTCGGCGAACACAATCAATCAATATTACGGCTGTCAAGAGTTACATAATCGTGCAACCCTAACCGCCGTCACATCAACATCAACATTATTCGATTCACAAAAATCATTGTTTATAGTGGTTTATAATTATTCTTTGTAATCATTACTTGATAATTAATTATATACGTTTGAATAATTATTTTGTATTTACTGTGTTTTTGTGTTGTGTTCATCGACAATCATATCTACAATTAAACGTCAATTAATGATAATTCCGCAATCATTAATTTTATTTATTTTAATACTGATAATTCCTGATTCGAGATCCTTGGATTCACACCTTGCAGAAGGGGTGTATATTTTCAATTCCACATCTGTTTGTCAAACCCATACCCATAGTGATTCCTGATTGCAAACCAAACACTACCTTAGATTTCTCTGTTGTTCTCTACAGGTGAACAGGTCCGGACGGCTTGAGAATAACGCAGCACAATACTCTGTTGATGTGGAGTTATCTGGCCTGGTTAGTGTCACAATCTTCTCAGATCAGTGAATGATCAAGGAAAACCCCCCCAAAATCCAACAAAATGGACTCAAGAAATCTACAAAATTATTTCTCTTTTCATGCTATATTGCTATGTAGGGTGCAGGGGAAGAAAAGAAGAAGTGATGACCTTCTTCTTTCGGAAGGAAGGAAGATCGTTGGTGTTGTGATGACCGTTCTTTCATGAAAGCCTTATCTAGGGTTTTGGTGATTGAAGGAAGCAAGATGGTGTTGAGCCGGAACAATATCGCCGTGCAAGATGTTGATGATGATGACAATCAGGGGAAGAAGATGATGATGAACAATATCTCCGGAACAATATGGCAGTGGTCGTGGAGCAAGAGCTCCGGCTGCCAGATCAGGGGTAAAAGACAATGGGAGTAGGGGTTGATAAAGGTTTTGGGTGTTATATCTGGACAATGCTTTTGAATCTTAAACCAACACTCTCCTTTGTTGCCTTATGTGTGCTTTATATGTTGTACACAATGCTTCAAGAGTTGTAAAACTCTTAAATTTAAGAGATTTGAGTAAATGACAACTTTGCCCTCTTCATATGCTTATTAATATAGTATATATATATATATATGTATGTATATATATATGTATATATATATATGTGTGTATATATATATGTGTGTGTATGTATATATATGTATATATATACGTACGTATGTATATATATATATACGTACGTATGTATATATATATACGCACATATGTATATATATATATATACGTACGTATGTATATATGTATATATGTAGGATCTTATATGCCCAAGACACATACAAGATTGATGTGGTTAGTGCGTTATGTTCCAAGTCAGGTCACACCCAATAACAAGCTATACAAATACCAACAAACATTTATTTATTGATAAAATCATACGATGAATGTTTGACACCTATTTAGAAAATTGGTTTTCTAAATATTGCTTTTGTGATAGAACAACATTATATGGATAATTTGTTCATGAGATGTTTATGTGTTTCATTATTTAAGTTTGTTAAATAATGACATATAAAAGAGTGTTATGTTATAAAATCAAACTATCATTTAGTTGATTGGAAGAGTGTAAAAATTACAAAAGATGAAAATGGGTGGGAAACCCATTTGGGTTCAAAAGCCACGGCCGCCCAAAGGGGCCTAGATATTCCAACTTTGTCTTGTTTTCTTGCATGACTTAAACCACTAAAACACTCTTCCATCAATTGCTCTTACACTCCTTTCTCTCTCACACACATGCAATAAGTCTTTCACTCTTTCTTCTCTCAAGTTTTTCGAAATCTTTGGCTGATTTCTATGTTCATTTGGCTGAACTTGAAGCTAATTGTTGGCTGAAATTTCGGGTTCAAGAAGAGGGACAAGATTTGGTGTCATATTACCTAGCAAGTAGTGTTTGGAGGGCTTGTAGGTATCACGGTTTGATGTCCTCTACTTTGAAGACTTGCTGCTCAAAGATATCATCATTCTCATCATTTTCGACCCCTTTTTGGCTGCCCAAAGGTAGTTTCTGGCAGCCTCTTTGTGGCCGTCCATAATGTGTTGTATGTATATTCATAGCTAGCATCATTCACATATAAAAGATCCCCTTGTTCTTGGGTTTGTTTAAAACTTATAACATCAAAATAAACTTGAAATTTCAGTTTATAAACAATGTTATAATGGTCAACTTCCGCTGCGTTTTTACAAAGTTTAAATGGTTCAACTATGTTCATGTTCTAACAAACCCAACAATATACGTACGTATGTATCTATATATATACGTACGTATGTATATATATACGTACGTATGTATCTATATATACACGTATGTATGTATATATATACATATGTATCTATATATATATATGTATATGTATATGTATATATATATATATAAGATGTTGCAATTTACCCATTTGTTCATTAGATGTCAAGAAACCAGAACAAAGGAAAGACCATAGACATTAGTGACTCACCTGATGCACCTCCCCCACCTTATCACCAGACCACCATTCCACCACCCACCTTTGCACCATACATTGGTGCAGGACCCTCGAGATGCCCCCTGTCCTATGAGATTGTGGAGTATGCTCCTCTTGGGCCTAAGAACGGGGACCCTAACTGGTTCCCATCGGCCCCTTATGAGCTCATGATGCCGACCCTAGAAAGGATTGGGAGATGGAGGAATCGGAGCCGATAGAGGATTCATCGGGTTTATCAGTGTTAAACTTGGTTTGCTCAAGACACATATTAAGTTGATGTGGCTAGTACGTTATGATCCAAGTCGGGTCATACCCAATAGCAAGTTAGTCAAACACCAAGATATTTATTCTAGATACGATCTTGCAAATAAATATTAACACATATGCTATTTAGAAAATAGGTTTCTAAATATTTGCACTTAAGGAATAAATAAATTATATGGACAATGGTTATAAAATATTGCATATACCTTATGGGATATTAATGTTTTACATGTCATATTATTTATTTTATGACTTGTTTAATATGTTAGTGGGAGGTTAAATAAAATAAAATAAGAATGATAATGAGGACCAAAGTGGCCACCCACTTTGGTGTAGTCTTTCTCACTTCTTTTGTTTGAATTATCTCTTGGAAAGATACAAAACACACTCTCCCACAACACCATTCATTACACATGCAATTGAACCAAAAATCAACTCTCTTCTTTCTCCCTTCCTCTCAAAAACTCTCAGCCAAAAGGAACAAAAGGCAACATCCTTGGATCTTTTGGGTTTGAGAAAGTGTTACACAAATCCTAGCAACAAAAGGTGTTTGGTGGTGGCTTTGGGTATAGAAGCTTGAGGTTTTATACTTTTAAGACTTGCCATTCCATCTTCTTCATCCTATTCATACTCCCTTTCTTCCTTGAAGGTAGTATTTCTTGAACACATTATGGTTGTGATGTTGGAAGCATGTTTTACTTCCTATATGGATCCTTGGTTTGGGTGTTTTATTAGTAAAATTGGATTTATGTTCACATTCATAACATGATTTAAAACTTACATATCTTCTGCGTTTTGCATATAAATGGGTTTATATGACTTTGATATTCTTGTTAAAACCAAACAATGGCATCAAGTGCCGCTTATATGGGTACATGCTTCTTGAAATTTCACATTTTCAGGTTTTATGGTGTGTTTCACCATATGGCCCAACCCTTCTTGGGTTGTTTGGATTTCCCATGCCTTTTCAAGGTTATTCTTTACATGCTTGTGATAAGCTTGAAAGGTTAAATCATTTAGTTGATCGGTTATTTTGTTTGGACAAAACCCGAAACTTTCGGTTTTCATGGACCTTGACCGAAAGTTTGGGGTTCAAAAGGGAACCACTTAGTTTGTATATCTTGCATATTTGGATGTGTATTGGATGTTCATAACCTAGCCTTAGCCTTGTGTTTGTATGGATGTTTGTGTTGGTTGATTATTCATTATTCCTTACAGTTGTAATATTCTTTTATTTCGGTTTGTAATCTATTTATTTATTTCATATTGGTTTGTAATAGTAATTAGATTAGTTGTATTTCTTTTACTAGAAAAAATGTATTAGGATATAATTTTGTAAAAGGAAGATGCAACAATGTTAGGGATTGGGTTTTGGACCTTAATAAACCTCATGGTCCAAAATGGGATTCTAGCCCAAAAACCAAAGCCCAAACTTGGAGGGCCATGGAAGCTAGGAGCTGAAATTAAAGCCTATAAAGATGCCCAAATAAAGTGAAGACATCACAACACAAAAGTGGACACTTGAGGTATTTGGATGTGAAATCAAGTGGGAGTTCACCGACACATGGTTATGTTCTTTTGGTCCCTTAGGAGAGATCCTTTGGCACACTTGTTTCGGCCAACAAGTGTTGATACATATGTCCCTAGTTTAAAGTACTTAAACATTTATGTCTTTCATTTCTTCCATATCTGTAATACAAGGGTATTATTGTAATACGATATATGTTTGGATGTCTATTTACTATTGATTATATTGTATTCTTATAATGTTTATTACTACACGCTTGACTGAATATTATATATAGGTTTGTAGTAGTTATTCATAGTTCTGAGTTAGTAATGATTCAGAAATGTGTTTGACTTAGTCTTATGGTCATTAATGCTAATGGACCATGCTTATGGACCAGTCGCATGACTGAACCAGGTGATTGGATGAGTCGCACGACTGAGTCATAAGACTGGCTCAGTCGCATGACTGAACCAGGTGACTGGATCAGTCGCACGACTGAGTCATAAGACTGGCTCAGTCACACGACTGAACCATTCATAGAGTTCCGTCATGAGCATGAATCAATCGCTTGATTTAGTCGTACGACTAAACCATGCTAATGGCTCAGTCGTTTGAGTGTACACTGCAACCTATAAATACCACGTAATTCTTGGAAAAACATAACACTTCGAATATTATTATACCCTAGCCGTCCAGAGCATCCTAAGTCGTCCATCCAACTTCATAGTTCGTTCCTGATCGATTTCTACTCGTTCGTAACATTTGTTTAATCGTTAAATCGATCAGGTTGTCGTTCTAACTTATTGGATCGTCAATCAAATAGGATTCCACACTATTTGATCTTGTTTCACATTGAATCAGTTAGTACTCCGTCCGTACACGGTCCTAACAAGTGGTATCAGAGCATTGGCTCGTGATTCTTCATGGATTCGATTGGTGTTCTGTTAAAATTAACGTTTTTAATTCAAAAGATTTGTGGTTTGATTCAAAAAGTGTTTTTGAAGTGTGCGTGATTCAAAAGTTTCAAACTTTTCGACCTACGGCAGATTAGGGTCCGTGAAAAACCGGTTTTTGGTGTGAAAGTGTTCAAAGTTTCAAATTTTTCATCCATAGCAGCTTCAGTCGCTTGATTGGCTTAATCACACGACTGAATCACAATCTCACTATTCAACTACATGACTGGACTTAGTCGTATTACTCATTCACATGATTAAGCTAACCCACACGGTTGAACTCATTCATATCCTTCAATCACACGATTGAACTCAATCGCACGATTGAACTCTGTCACAGTCTCTAATCGCACGATTGAACTCAGTCGTACTCTCCAATCACACGATTGACTCTGTCGTATACATAGTTTTTCAAGTTTGAAACCATGGACGATTAGAACTCTGCGTTTACTGCTAGAAAGGACTCACGGATCCAGAATCTATTACTTCTGGAAAATCAGATTGGAAATCATAACAAACCACCAAAATTGTTGACCTTGGATAAATACTCATAATGGAAACAACAGTTTGAAATCTACCTTAACGGAGTTGACCCAAACTTGTGGACTTCAATTGAGACTGTTTATACTATACCTGTTGGAGCAAATGGAGTTAAACTGACTCTAAGTGGGATGAATGAAGTGCAAAAGGTTACACATAACGCTAAAAAGAAAGCCTATGCCTTACTGACATAGTCGATTCCAAAGGATATTTTCCATCAGTTTTCGGAACATAAAAATTCAAAGAAGTTATGTAAGGCACTGGAAAAGAGATATGATGGTAATGCAACCTTAAAGGCACTGAAGTCTAAAGCACTCAAGAAGGAATTTGATAACTTCTCATCCATGGGAAATAAAAGCTTGGATGATATTACAGATAGGTTTTGTCATCTGATGAGTGAGCTGCATACTCATGGTGTAACTACCTTAATGGAGGATAAAGTTGCAAGTTTTGCTGATGGTCTGTCAGATAAATGGGATTTTTTATGTCTAATCTGAGACAGAATGATACTTTAGCCACTCTAGACATAAATGATTGTATCTTTAAGTTGATGGAGGAGGAGCTAAGGATGAAATACAGGCCCAAGAAAGGGTCATACACACAGAATCCATCACTATATAATGTTATTCCCACACCAGTTTCATCCGGTGCACTTCTTTAAACAGCATTTGTTTCCGACACGTCCGGAACTTCTCAAAGTCGTTCTTCTGAAAGTGAATCATCAGGATGATCTAGAACTCAGTATATTATCCCTGACTCTAATCCTACAAAGCTAAAGACTGAGAATCCGGGAAATGTTACTGTTGAGGTACCAAAAGAGCATATGGATCTTCTCATTGTGGTTGTACACTCATATGATGGTTTGGTTGCTGGTAGAATAGGAAACTGTCATCTTGCGGTTGACGATTTTGAGTAGGTGGATGAGACAGAGTTAGAAAGGATGGATATCATGTGGGCTTTGGCTAGTGCTGTTAGAGGGCTAAGAAGTTTGTAAAGAAGACAGGGCAAAACCTGGTTACCACCAAAGATACAACCTTTGGTTTTGATAAAACCAAAGTTACATGTTTTAACTGTGGTGAAAAGGGACAGTTCAAAAGAGAGTGCGTGAAACCTAAGAAGACAGGAAATAATAACCCTTTTCTCATCAATCAACCATTAGGAAAAGGAAAAGAACGTGACTTCAACCAGTCAAGATTCCAAAGCTATGGTTGCTCAAGGAGATGAAGGACAGGATTGGACATTTCGGTTCATCTCTTGTGGTGAAGCTAATGTGGCGTTTGTGGAAGATCCTAATGATGATTCAGCAAGTGAAGGAGATAACATAGCTGATTATGCTAATTCAGATGTTGAAAAAGCTATGGATGTCGTGGATCATTTGGTTGAAGACGAACTGGCTGCTGCGAGCACAGAATCTCAAACTAATGAGGAATCTGAGGTTGCTTTCATGGCTGACACCTCCAACACATCACAGGTAAGTATCAAAGATGAACTTTTTGATAAACATGCCTATAAACAATGTAATAAATTTTGCGGAAGCATAGATTTAAAATTTGCTAGGTTGTTAGATCACAATGACAGTCTGGTAAATGATTGGAAACTTACTGAAGCTAACAGGGTGTTAAAACAAAATGAGAGCGGTTTTAAAGAAAAACTTGATCTGTTAGTAAAGCAACTTAGGGAAACCGAGGTTGTTGCCTTTAATCAAGAAAATGACATTAAGTTCTATTTATCAATAATAGAGGAAACTAACAAAGAAAAAGCTATTTTGCAAGTTGAAATTGAATCGTTAAATCAAAAACTTCACAGTCTAGCTAGTTCCTCTCATATTGTTTAGAACTTAGTCAAATTGAGAAACGGTGGGGAAGGGCTTGGTTATAAAGTAGTGCCGCCACCACATGCGATCCTTTTAAACGCAAAATGTCGACCCATAAATAATAACCCTATCAAGGATCATGTTGTAACTACCCCTCTAGTCAGTGATCCAGATCCACAGTTAAAACTATGCAATCTATTACTGAACAAAAGGCATCTAGTTCTAGCACTAAAGATGAGGCTGTCATTGAAAATCGGGATGATGAGAATAGAATTGCTTCTCTTGGGTTGGGTTTAAAAGTTCATGTTTCAAAACCTAAAATTTCAGAACCAAGTCATTCTAAAACTTTTCATCATCAAAATCTTAACAAAATGAAAGGAAAAGATAGTCAAAATGTGAAACCAATTAAATTTTTCAAAGAAGGTGAGAAACCTAAAGTTGAGAAGAAACAGACAAATCCTAGACCATACTCCCCACCACAAAAAAGATTTCCTACTCTAGCAGAATGGAGATCATGTTATAAATGTGGAAAACGAGGACATATACCTCCAAATTGTCCCTACTATCAGACACCAAGACGAAGGATTGATCTTGTTCAAGATAACCACCCAAGGTTCACTACAACAAGATCAAACACTCCTCCAAAACACCACAGGCAACACAGACAAGCCACTAGCAAAGCTGTGATGACTGAGGTAAAACAAGTTGAGGAAAGCAAACCACGGGCCCAAACAATCAACCAGACATCTATTTATCATAAACATTCCTTACCCAAGAATGGTTTGTGGAAAGCCAAATCATCAAGTGTGTCTGAAAGTAAGGACAAGATGAAGAATGTTGTATCTCCAACTTCACAAGGACAGTGGGTAGAATTTGTTATATGTGATGCCTCTGGGAAACCCAAGCTAGTAAAGGCTTGGGTCCCACTCCTGAACTAATCTTTTCTACTTTGTGCAGGTTGTCCGCTACAATGCTATCACTAACACCTGGATTATTGATAGTGGGGCATCCAGGCACATGATCGGGAATCTGTCTCTCCTTTTCAATGTCAATTAAATCAAAGGGGGACATGTATCTTTTGTGGGAAACAAAGGAGGCTATATCACAGCTCAAGGTGAAGTCGGAAATGGGAAAGTGAACTTTGATAAAGTAAACTACGTTCAACAGCTGGAGAACAATTTACTTTCAATTTCCGAAATCCACAACAAGGGCTTTAAAGTGGTGTTTGATAATAAGAAATGCTATATTCCGAAGAAGGATTATGTTATCCCTGAGGAGCAAATTTTAATGTCAGCATCAAGATATAATGACTTGTATGTCTTGGATACATCAATAGCTCCCACAACTGAGTCAACTGCACAGTGTTTCTTGTCTAAAGCCATAGAGAGGGATATTATTTCTTGACACGGGAGAATGGGACACATCAATCCCCGAAATATGAATAACTTGGTTCAAAATAATTTGGTTCGAGGCGTTACAGTAAAATAATTTCAGTTTCTAGATTTCTGCATATCATGCAAGAAAGGGAAACAAACCAAGAAATCTCAAAAAAGAAAGAAAGTTCATTCTATTAAGATACAACTGGAGCTTCTACATATGGATTTATTTGGCCCTATTAGTACTAAGAGCATAGCTGGGGACTGGTACTGTTTTGTGGTCACAAATTATTATTCAAGATTTTCATGGGTTATGTTTATTAAAGCAAAGTCAGAGACTTTTAAGTCATTCAAGAATTTGGTTGCTACTCTGGAGTCTCTATACAAGTTAAAAGTGAGGAAGATTCATTCAGACAATGACACAGAATTCAAGAATCAGTGGATGGAGGCTTTCTGTCGAGAGAAATGTATTGTTCATGAATTCTCTTCTGCCTACACTCCACAGATGAACGAAGTTATTGAACGCAAAAATCAAAGTTTGATTGAAACTGCAAAGATGATGTTGGCAGATTCAAAACTGCCTATTCAATTCAGGAATGAAGCAGTTGCTAATGCATGCTACACACTCAATCATGTATTAGTTGTCAAACGTCATGGTAAAACTGGTTATGAGTTGCTTCAAAGGCGTAAACCATACTTGGAGTATCTGGGACCATTTGGAGCACCTTGCATGTTGCTGAAGAAAACTTAGACTGGCAAGTTTAATGAAAAATCGGATGAAGGTATCTTTCTTGGATACAATATACCGGACAAAGGAGTTTACAACAACTCTACAAGTCAAGTTAAAGTGTGGTGCAACGTTGATGTGCAAAGATACACCACCCCCTTGCTGGAAAATGTCCATCATTTTTTATTATGATGGATTTTTCAAGTCATTCAATCATCCTCCTGAATATTCTAATGATGAAGTGGCTGCTCAAATGATGTATGACGTTCTGAACACTCCTAATCCAGACTCGAGCACTACGGCTTCAATCGATGGCATTTCTGGGTCTTCAGGGGAACTCATTGATCACGCCTCAGATGATGAGGAGGCTACAAATAAAAATGCAAGCAATAATGAACCTGTCAGCCCAGATGAAAGTACACATGTAGGTGAAATGAGTTGGTTGATTCCTCTTGGGCTAGTCACCCAATAGCCACAGAAAATAAACCAGTGATTACAAGCCTGGATAATGAAATGGTCGTTTCTACAACTCCAGTGGCAAGGATTAGTGTGAATCACCCCCCAGACAACATCATCGGGGATCTTCTCTCTGGGGTATAGATAAGAAATCAGTTGTACACAGCTGACTATACAGCTGTGATAGAAAAGGGATATATTATGATGGCGCATGTAAGTGTTTTGTTTCTCAAGTCAAGTCCAAGTATGTCAGTGATGCCTTGAAAGATGAGGCATGGGTTAATGCGATGCAGGAAGAACTTCTGTGGTTTAAGAAGCTAGGTGTTTGGACACTAGTGGACAAACCTAAGGGAGCTAAGGCAATTGGTACGAAATAGGTTCTTCGTTGCAAGAAAGAAGACCAGGGGTCATTATTAGAAACAAGGCATGGTTTTTAGTTCAAGGGTTTAGACAAGTTGAGGGTGTGGACTACAATGAGGTATTTGCTCTATGGCAAGGATGGAAGCAATTAAGATCTTCCTAGCTTATGCATCCTACATGAAGATCAAAGTATATGAATTGGATGTGAAGAGTGCATTTCTACATGGTGAAATCCGTGAAACAGTATACGTCAGTCAACCCAAAGGATTCGAAGATCCTTATCATCGGGACAAAGTTTATAGGTTGGACAAGGCTTTGTATGGGCTACATCAAGCCCCTCGAGCCTGGTATAAGAAACTCTCCACACATCTTCTGAAACATGTATTTCGAAAAGGAGTGATTGACTACACATTATTCATCAAGGAAAATGATGGTGATTTACTGACGGTTTAGATATATGTGGACGACATAATCTTCAGTTCCAAAAACGAAGCATTTTGTAAAGAATTTGAATATGTGATGAAAGCTGAATTTGAAATGAGTGCCATGGGAAAGATGAAGTTCTTTCTGGGACTACAGGTGGATCAGACACCCACTTGAATATTTCTACATCAGACTAAATACATGGGGGACATTCTGAGTCTATTTGATATGGAAAATGTAACGATTGCTGGTACCCTTCTTGCCACGAACCACGATGTGGCACCGATGAACATGGGGATTTGGTAGATGCCACCATATATCATGGAATGATCGAATCTCTAATGTATCTCATAGCTTCTCATGCTGATATCATGTACGCCACGTGTCTCTGTTCGAGATATCAGTCAAAGCCAAAAGTAAATCATCTAATTGGGGCGAAACGGATCTTTCATTATCTGAAGGGTACTCCAACACTTGGATTGTGGTATCCTCATGATGATGACTTTGAACTTACAGTGTATAGTGACTCAGACTATGGTGGATGCAAGATGAACTACAAGTCAATATCTACAGGATGCCAATTTTTTGGAAGGCGGTTAGTCACCTGGCAATGTAAGAAGCAGACATCTGTTGCTCTGTCAACATGTGAAGCTGAATATGTTGTTGCTACAAGTTGATGTTCTTAAATCATCTGGATTCAACAGCAAATGTGGGATTATGGTTTGCAATTTACTAACACTCCTATTTTTGTTGATAATTCTACTGTCATAGCTGTAACTAAAAATTCGGTACAACATCCTAAAAAACACATCGGCATTAAATATCAAGTCATACGTGGTTGTTTTGAAAAGCATTTAATCGATGTAATTAAAATTAACAAGGATTTTCAGCGCCCTGACCTCTATACAAAAGCTTTTGATAAACCGAGATTTTATTATCTATTAAAGGTTAACGGCGTCAAAAAAAAGATAATGTGATTCCAGAAGAGTCGAGTTCATAGTCCGTCCGTATGTTTCTTAGTTTTAATTTTTTCTGTCAAATTTATTTTATTTTATTTTATTTTATTTTATTTTCTTTCTATCTTAAAAATATCAAAAACACAAAAAGATTTTCTGTTTTAGAATTTTAGGGGGGGAATAGTTTCAAGTTCAGTATTTATTACTTAAAAAAGGGGGGCGGGGAGGTAAGCTGAAAAACAAATAAATCAAATCCGAGAAATTGATTCAGTACAATGGAAAATGATAGTACACACACATTGAATCGTTGGGACACCAAAAGGATTTTCTTTTTTTTGAATTGTTATATTGAAAGTCCCAGAAAATTATAAGTCTGAGAAGTCAAAGCCTAATAAGTTGAAAATGATAGTAAGCTAGTCCGTTACTGTGGTTACATGGAGAAAGAAGATCTAGGGGTTGTAAGTCCATTATATGATATGTCGGTAGATTCAACACAATAGACTAGTAGACGTCATTGGTGAATCACTTAAATTAAATCAATCAACATGTTATGGGTTCCCATTTTGTTCCTGGTCTGTACAATCATTAAATTTCCAATAAGGGGTGAGGAGCAAAAAGAAAGCCACAAATGTGTGCTAATGACCCAAAACATGAGCAATGCATATGACAAATGTCATAAAGCTAATCAAGTGAAACGCAATCAAGAAAATGACAAATCTCATTGCTACGTTAAACAAATTATAAAATTACTCTAACTAGAAGATAGGTTGTGTGCCTCTCTGCTGTATGATGGCACTGACCTGAGGATAAGTGTCACACCCCAGGCCCAGGTAGGGTGGGACGTCACAGACTAGCAATAACATATGGCAGCAGAAACAAACCATCATAAGAGCTCAAAGGAGTGAATATTACATGGAGTAAAACATTAAAGAAAAATCTGGACTAGATACAGGTCTAGTCCCCATTAGAAGTGTTTAATTCATCAGTACAAATTGTTTCACCAATTGAAAATACGAACAATTTGAAATTGTCCAATTGTTCTCAAGACTAATTGAGTTAAATGCCATGGGTCACGGTGCTAAGTCGGCAAGGTTCTCTAAAACAGCAAAACCTCCATCAAAGATTACCTGAAACATGCTCAAAATGAAAATTGCGTCAACTATAAAGTTGGTGAATTCAAGTGCTTAAAGTTTAAAAACAAAAGGATTCAATAAAATCATCATTTGATTTAAAAGAAATCGTAGTTTCAATATCATGGGAGATCACAATCAA
>BJCN01335332.1:0-12264 GCA_018326445.1 Flaveria brownii
AACTGATAAAGCTAATATCTCTTACGAAAGTCATTTAGCAAAGTAAACCTAGAATTCACTCAGCGAAGCTGACTTTTGTATGCATATCAGTTGACAGGTAAGAGCTAGAGTTATGGAATATAGGCATGGGACTGAAGCTTCTTGGCACTAGATGACTGGCATCCCTGAAGAAGAAAAGCTAAACAAAGGACTCTTAAATAGTTTTGAGGGTCAAAGACAATGTCTATATTTTATTTGTAATGAATTGAAATTTACAGTATTTTCCGCTGCAATATATATTTATACATATATGAGTAAATGATTTCTTTAAATCCATTTTTTGCTGTGAATGACCAACTGTGAGGTTTCCCTGGAAAGGGGGCCTTACACGTTCCAATCTTAAGAAATCAAGCACTTCCTTGACTTTCAATCGGAAAATCCTAGCAACAATAGCGGGCCTATCTTGAGGTTTCAATGGAGTGCGGGCAGCGAAATACCTCGTTATTTCTGGCCATTTGTCGTTACAAGTGAACGTAATAAAATACTGCGGATTCCCATGCACTCGACATATCGCAAGCGCGTCCTGGTAATGCTTATACATATAACGCATGCCACCAGTAAATGAAGCCGGCAACACAACACGTTTCCTAATGGAACGACCCTCAGTATCACCCCTTAATAAGGCATCATGAACACCTTGAAGAAATTCAGCCCTAAATAAGTTCTGATGAGATCTTATGTAATCTAAGCGGCTTTGTTCTATGCATATGTAAGCATCGACCAAAATTTGTTGAAAAAGACGACCTCCATTCAATAACAAAGAGTACATACCATGCCGATCATGAAGCAGATAGCTGTAATACATGTTCATGGATAACTTTCTACTACCACCTGCTTCGTCATGAATCAGCCTAAGGTGAGGTGACCATCCACTCTCTCCATGGAAAAACAACAATGGGTATTGTAACGACATGTAAAGAGGATGTAATTTGTTAACTCATTGAGGCATACCACTCGTAGAATGAATAACAATGTCAAAATCATGAGCGGGTGGAGGACTTTCAAGCACAATCACCCCTATTGTACCGGCAACTGGACAATCATAAGAGCGCTCAGTGGGTGAACCAAAAAGTTTAATAGAGAATTCTGGAACAGATTCTTGCAAGCAAACGTCTCTGGCTGAACGAAAAAGCTTTACCAAGGAATTAAATTTTTCCAGGAGAGATATTAGAAGCTCCACGATTTCAACACGAATACGCGAACAGTCATCGCCTCCAAACAAATTCATTCTATTCGAAACCTCACGATCAGTGTCGTAGACATACATCTGCAAGAAACGCGACCTCTCATTTGGCAGTGGACATAACGTGCCAATCCAGTGGCAAATCTGACCTTCAACCCTAAATACGTAAGGACCAGTACCTCTATTAATCGAGTTGTCTACTATTGCTCCAAAAGACGTCATAGAAAACATTGAATTATAAGAGCGAATACTATCAAGAAAATCAGGACGTTGATAAAGTTCCTTCACAATCGTCGGTGGATCTTGAGGTAGCCGGACACGCACACGACCAGCCTTACAACACTGATTATCTCGAGGAACACGATTACGTGCGACATGACTAAGGCGCTCAGCAGACCAGAAAAAAGCCCCACAAAACTCACACGCAAATTCGCGGTCACCAGAATCGACGTACACGTAAGGCTCAAAATCTAAATTGCGAGATGAGGTTGTACCAACTATGATTCCATCAGGCGACAAAGGTAACCTACAGGATTCATTACCACGCTCGGTTATAGCATCATGATGTACACCTACATTACCGCCTACAACATTTAAAGGTGTATTAGAGGAAGAACGCGACCCCTTCCTTCTCTTTAAACTCTAAGCAAAAGCCATATACACTGCCTAGACAATTAAACATATACTACACTTTCAACGTTATAGCATAGCATCTAACCTAGGAATTGTACGTGTAACAATACTAAGGTAGCTGCTATAAGCGAAGCATATGTACACACTAACCAACATGCAATTCTCAAATCTATTTTTAAATTAACGCTAAATAGAAACATAACAACGTAACATACCTTAAAAGCCACACAAAGATAATACTGAGTCAACAACAATCTGCCAAAAACAACACAAACAGTATACAATAACAATTAGCATGCTATTTTTAAATCCTTACTAAATCACTCAGAAAAAGAACGAAGACTCTCTTCTTCTAGTCACAATACCAACACAATTTAGCGAACTTGAAATGAAAAAAATCTAGATTATAGAAATTTTTGGTCACGCTTTAAGTCAGCAATTGAAAACAGCCGTGTAGACAAAACTGATTCTCTAACGTTTTATTTACTTATATATTTTCTTCTAGTTTTAAAAACCGTACAATCATAAAACATATTTATGTTATAATCATGAAACATCTTCATGTGCTCTTATTCCGACTGTTTTGTATGAGTTATATTCACTTTCATATTGTTTTAAGTTAAACTATATTTCGGTTCTATTTCTCAGTTGCAAACTTTAACCTTTCAGAACATGCAACACTCCAAAGAGTGTTAGTGTTATTTTACTTTTACTTCCTAAAGTTTCTAAAGTTTAACAAAAGTTAACAGAATTGAAACAACTCTATAACAGTTTAAAAGTAATTGATACTTTTACTTTTTTAACTAAAAATAAACAGTAATACTATGATGATCATAAAAGCAATTAATTATCTATACAATAACTGACCTACTGAAATGCTAGACGAACTTATTTAACAGGAGAAGCACCTTCTACTATTTGACAAGCCAAAGCCTTCATTAACATCTGCAGAACATTTACTTTTGCATCAACTATCACATAACAAATATCAAGAACAGAACTCCAACATTGATAAGCTTAATCCATTTGACCCAAATTAGAGATAAAACATAACCAATATGTACCAATTTATACCAAAGGGAATAAAAAAATACACAAAATCTAAAACATCAGACGCAATTTTTTTAATCTACCTAACAAACCTGAAGAAAAATCAAATTTGATGGGACATTCTATCAAACACCTGGAGTGCAATATACATTTACAGATGAGAAGTTGAGTAGAATTGCAGTCTTAGCTAGAATGAAGCATTAAGAATAGGGTGAGCTATCTACTAACATATTCTGAATCATTCACAAAGGTGTATGTACTTAGAATTCAGCTAGGTGTTTAGATACTCATCATGAACACTGAAGAACACACAATGAAGATTGACAAAGAAATGAACCAAAAAAGGCAATCAATAACTGAAAATCAGCAAAATCAACACCATGCAGCAACAAAATGTATATAATCAGACAAATTAAAACGTAAATCCACACCACACAATAACATGTAGGCCGAAACATTAAGTCAGATTCAAAATCGGAAAGTAAGAGCAACAATCGGAGAATAAAGACGCCAGAGAATTAGAAGGCTAACCTGCGACAACCATCGAGAACCACCGCGAAGACGAAAACCAGCAAAATCAACACCATGCAGCAACAAAATGTATATAATCAGACAAATTAAAACCTAAATCCATACCACACAGATTCAAAATCAGAAAGTAAGAGCAACAATCGGAGAATAAAGACGCCAGAAAATTAGAAGGCTAACCTGCGACAACCATCGAGAACCACCGCGAAGACGAAAACTGCGACTATGAGAACCCAAAGTCGCCACGCACAAGCCACAAATCGAACACTGCAATGGTCAAAGGAAGAAGAATTCCGACATTTTAACCACTCTTCTTCATCGATCGGGTATGCATGTTCGATACGAACAAAAAGGAAGGGAAATCCCGAATACAAAAAGAAAAAACCACAACCAAAAACACTAACCTTACCAGCAGAATCAACAGCGGAGCAAAGACAACAACAGGAAAGCAAGAACCAAAAACATGGACTCCGGCGACCCTTATAAAGCAAGAACAAAAAAGAGCCACGCGTCCCGAGCAAAAAGCAAAGTGGGGGGAAATCCCCACCGACCAAACATATTAATCAGAATCTATATATAATACTAAAAGAGTAACTTAGAGGACACTTGTCAAATTCCTAGGCCACCTAAATTTGTTTTTCTCGCATCTCTCTCCTCTTAAATAGTTACCTAAATTAAAGATTAAATAATTTTAATTCTTTTTAAGATTAAAAATACTTCTTAATAAATTAAGAAAAATGTCTTTTTATTAATATTATTTCTAGAAAACAAAATTTTATGAAATACGAGTTTTTCTAAAACATCACATATTTTTAACAATATGAAATATCTTAAAATTGATGTTTTTAAAAAGTAAACTTCTTTATAAACTAAAAATAATTAAAATTAGGAGTTATAATAAAAAACTTTTAAAAATGATATTTTAATACGGTTTGTTTGGATAAAAATGGTTAAACTTTTTTGAAAATAAAAATTAAAATTATTACTTATAATTATTACTCATATATAATTTTAATCATATCTTATTTTAAAATATTATTTTATATTTCATAAACTTTCATCATAATTAATATTTTATTTTTTAACTCGTGTAATACATGGGTTTACTAATGTTAGTGTTATATAAATAACAATCAATAACTAATCAATTTTATTTTTTAAACCCGTGTAATATATTTAGTTTATTTATATTTTTCTGTTATTTTAATAATTAACTCTTCACCTCCCGTGTAATACACGGGTAACTAAAACTAGTATATCAATAATCCAATAACATTAAATTGTTATAATATATTATTATCATGGTGTTACTTTTTTTAACAACCTGTTAGGTCTATATGAAGCACGGGGCGGACCTAGTATGTATTCATCGGAGTAACTGGAATACAATAGATTTTCTCGTGCATATGTAAATAGATGTATAAGGTTTTCAAGTGACAACAATGTTTTTTAAATGATGACTACATTAGTTATAAAAAAATAATTTAACTCAAACTTTAAAAAAATCCACAAGTTAATTAATTAAATAACTAAATAAATACCCTCCAACTAAATTATCTAATGCTCGTAAAACCCAGGTTATAATTAATTAAATTGAGCTCACTCCTGATACCCACTAAATACCCAATAAAATATCTAATATTTTGAAGTCGTGAACTTAAGATTAAAGGCAAGGGCAATTCATGGTGATATTTGGACGAAATAGACAATAGGCAGAGTTAAAGATTTTTTCTAACTTAAAATCTCAAAGAAATATCATGCTTTTTTTACATTCCGGTGATTATAGTTTTATTATTGAATCGTACCTATATTATATGACTCGACTCAAATTGACCTGAAAAATTTTATGTTCACATATATAAAATTGGAGCATTTTTAAAAAATAATAATTGCATAAGAATAAATTACTAGATCTATCACTGATATGAAGTTCTACCTAAAGATTTCAGTTTAGGATCACGTAGATATAGATTCGACTATGAAGAATTAAACCAAGGCCACAACCAAAAGCCACATGTAGACTCGTTTATGTTCTAGAATTTTAAAAGGACAATATTTGTTTAGTACATCAAATAAGTTTAGTCCGACCCAAACTATTTCCAAATTTTTCTTAATTTTTTTTGATATACGAGCCGATCTAGGATCATGCGTGGTCCTAAACCGGACCACACGTGTTATCCACAACTTCTATCCATACCATTTTAGTTTAGAGGGACATGAAATATAACTAATCTTACTAAGAATATACTTGACATGACAATAAAACCAGTATCATAAGCAAAAAATGTTAAAACCAAATACAAATTATACATGACCACTCCATTCCTTTAGAAATGGGTTCTTTAATCAAACAAAAATACTTGTAGCATGAGACAGTTACTCTCAAGTTCATGGTATTTACAAACTGTTTGAGCCAGCAATAACAGCTCATTAGCAGTTGATGGACCAGTCATAGTCCTGGTAAACAACATGCACCGCACCACCGTCACTAGAAAGATGCGACAACAGGCCCGCCTTGGTCGCGTCCAAGTAGCCGGTGATCCACTTTAAGATCTCTTTCTCCTGCCCAAAATCAGCACTATACCTGAAACAAGAAACATGATTTTAGTCTTGAGTGTGTGAATTGGAGTAATGACTTAAGGGGTTCATGTGGTTAGCTAGCGGACTCACCACTTGAAGATGCGAGTGATGTGCACTGTTCTCTTGGCTAGATCCACTTGTATTCCATCCCTTTGCAGAAACTCTCGTGCAGCAAATCGGAGTTCAGATTCAACGCATTGGGGAGTGAAGAATCTCACGGGTGGGCTTGATTTGGACCCGTTGCATAGACCAAAGTGAATCAATGGATTAACTTGTGGGAATGCCAACTGCAGTATTACAAAAGACAAAAAGAAACTGTATTAGCAAATGAGACCATACTGCAATTTTGACCCGTTTATTCATGAATTTTTGACCCATTAATTTATAAATTCATCGATTCAGATTAAGATGATATGTCAAACGGGTTTAAATACCAACAAACATAACTGAAAAGAAACGAACAAAAGTTGACCAAAATGCAAAAAAAATCATTTTACGCAAAACAATATTTTTATCAACATACTAACTTTTCACAATAAGAAATAAATTTAGCAGCCATGCTGACCCAACCCTGTTTTTGATTATAATACACCCCAACTTCTTATGAATATAAAAATAAATGTTTTGCACATAGTGTTAAACCCCTCACCAAAAACTAGTCATTTTGACCCGTACCCCTTTTAGTTATTAATGACATACTAATATTGTTTCACAAAACAAAATAATTTTTCACAAACATGTTTCAGGTTAACCCCTCATATAAAACTAGCCCTCCTATAAAAGTAGCCATTTGACAGGAACCCGTATTGACCCGTTCATTTTCGCTACATCTAACACCTGCCATACAATGGGAATGATTTGTTTGCATATGTACCTCTAAACGCTTGTCATCAGAAGCAAAAGGTCTGGTAAACGAGTAAGGCGCTCTGCGGTTATTTCTAAGAGCACCATTAACAATCGTTGTAAGGGAATACGGGGAGCCGCCAATGATGTATAAAAAATCAGAATTGAAGGATCTCCTATCAATTACAGCTGACCCTGGATGACCAACACTAATGACACCATGGATGACCATGGCATTGTGTAGGTTAAGAAAAAAAGCAAGCCTTTCAGGAACTGAAAGTGTAAATATATCCACCCTTTGAAGATCTTGCATCAGATTTACATATCTGTGAATAATTCTAATGGTTTAATTATGTGACTGTGAGATTAGAAATATAATAATTTGTACTTAGTTAGAAACTTATACCTCCGGAATTCCTCACTGTTGCTGATACCCAAATAATCAAGATGGCAGCCATCTTCAGATGCATATGATTCAAGTATTGCTGACATTATTTTGGCAAGTTTCTGGCTTATTAAAGTAGCAGCTTTTGGCTCAAGATCGTTGGTGGAACCCCGAAAGTTGTAGCATCGAGGAATGAAAGGCTCGTGTTCAAGAAACCGATAAAAATGGTTTCCATCCTCGAATTCGTTTTCCCTGTATGCATAAGCAACATGATCAGTACTTTGCTCATGATTAGTATCTTTTGTTTCTAACTTCTTTCTATTTCATAATGTAGTTAACCACTTATATCTACATCTTCCAATTAACCGCTTATTGGCGAATATAGAAATTTTTTTCATAAAGGGGTAAAAGTAGGACGATTACATAATTTTAATGGGGCGCTCGGGAGTTTTACATACATTAAATAATTACAGGGGTCTCCTGCCCCACCTTTTATAAAATTACAAGTCTTATATCTGTATCTTTTAAAATTTAAACTCTCAACCTTTGGGTAGAAGAGAATAACCTTAAATATTGACTAATTATTTCTAACTAGAGGTGATGGAATAAGAGTGTCTAGTTCAATAATAATCCAATGTTTTTAATAGAATAACTTGAAACTTTTAGTTACCTTGATTTTTAACTATTGTGCAACAGTCCTAAATTTATTTCAATTTTTATTTGCAATATAACTTTTGGCAAAACTGAGACTATCTTGTCAAACGATGGTTGAACGTGATATTGCTCAAAATTCAGGACGCTACACAATTATATTATGCTGTTACCCAAAAATTTAGTTAAAAAATAGTTGAGACATATAAGTTATAATATTATGATGTTACCCGAAAACATGATGGATGAAGTGCCTTCTTGCTAGCTGTTTGCCCATCTCCACAGCCTAATACCAAGAATTACATGATGTATTTGTGAGTTTGTTTGCAGTTAATACATTGAAGACAAGATGCACAGAATTCATACTATTTTTATGGTTTTGTACGATTCTCAAGATAGCATATGATCCAGCAGCATGCAGCAAAAGAAGTCATGATTTATGTTACCAATAAAGAATCAATTAGGTGGTGGACCATGTGTCATCAATGATGACTTTAATGTCCTTTAAAAAAACCAAAACATTCACCCCGAGTAAAAAAGATCCCTAAATCCCAAAACATCTACATTATGTAGAAATAGTTACTAAATCCCAATAGTTACATATGCAACGACACTATAACTTATACTTCAATTACGATTTGAATTGTTTGTAAAAATCGGATTAGATCGACCATATAAACCAAAAACCATCTGCATGGTTGTTTGGTTATAAACTAATACATTAAACAAAAATGATAAAAACTAAGTAAAACCAATATCAAAACCATCAAAGTCACTTTTAAAACATAATCAAGTGATTAAACTGATAATCCATCAAGAGTGAGTATCAATTCTACAAAATAATATAACTAGTATGATTATTTTTCATCCTATCATACTGTTCACGTTATGTATTAGACCCATTAAAAATGACTAACGTAAGCACTAACAAGGTAAAACGAATTTGTGTAAAGTCAACTCTATTTGGGATGTATGGATCTGGAGTTCGACACTAGGTAGACAATATCCCCTACTTCGCACCCTACCATATTAACATACTCCTACAACCGCGGAAGCTTTAATGATTCCAATTCAAATTCAAATTATTATATACTATTCCAAACCACCCATCATCATCACCATCGCAAACAAATCAACGACAAATAGCAAAAAACCCCACCACATACGATACACCGCGACGCACGTAATCACCAATTCACCATAGAAAACAAAAGTCAAACTAAAAGTCAAAATAATCACGGTACCTTCTTCCTCCCACAGTCAAACTGTTGGATCAAAACCTCCACCATCTCCGACGCCGAGAAGCAATTCTTCACGATCTTCATCTTCATCAACCGATCCTGTATCGGCAACCGTTGCCGCAGCACTCTAACGGCATCCACCATCTCGTCCGCCGTCTCCTCCTCCGGATCGTCGAATCCGTACACTGGAGGCGCCGGAGCGTCGTCGGAGCACTTCCGGCTGAGAAGCTCCTTCATCCTCTCCTCCAACAACCCGCAGTTTCGGAGAGAGTTTAGCGTCACGAGTCCGCCGAAGAGCTTCTCGTTGAAGAAGATCTGAGGCACGGCGGAGGTTCCTGTACGGTCAATTAACTCCTTCTCTCTGGTTGGATACACGTCGATGTTGATCTCGACGTAGCGTAGGTTACGATCACGGAAGTACGATCTGACAGCGGTGGAGTCTCTGCAGTTTGATCGAGAGAAGAAGGTGATTCGTCCTTTGAACTGTTGTGTATCGTTGTTTTCGTTCTTAAGCTTTACTGTAACCTTGAGTCCCGAGAGATGAAACTCCGTTACGTTTGAAACCTTCCGATTACCGGAATGATGATCACCGTCGGAATCCTCCGTCAACAGCGATAATCGCCTCGTGATCGCCGCCGATAAGCTGTTACTCTTCTCACGGAAGAACTTCCCGATCGCCGGGATCTGTACGTCACTCCCCGGCGATGACTTCGATCGTTGAATCGACTGAATCAACGAAGGCGAATCAATTTTTACTGTTTTCTCTGTTTCCTCTGTTTCCTCTGTTTCCTCCGCCTCCGTGTAAACGACGAGAACTCCCGGCGGAGCTTCCGGCCGTGGCAACTGAGGATTCAACGGAAACACCGCCGTCGGTTCAACCTCACCGCAATTCCCATTATTTCCCAACGATTCTTCATCATCATCATCACACCTTCCGTCACTCGAATCATCAGCAGACGAATCGTTCAAATCAGCCTCTTCTGCTTTGTGTTCGCCGTAATCATCGGCGTTTGATGCGTTCTTGTTGTTTCCAGCGTCAAAAGGCTCAATGGTATCAACGGCGGTGGTTCCGTTAGGTAACCCCATGGGTGATATTGATAATTTGTTGATGAATGATATGAACGGGGGGATTAATATATGAGAAAGGGGTGTATTAATTAATATGAAGGTGTGAGGGGTGAAGGGGGTGGAAACTGACAAACGTGACCGGCGGGGTCCGGCGACGGTACTTAGATTGGATACGCTGTATACTATTGCTATGTGGAAAAGTCTGAGGAATAAATATTAATACTACTAAGGACCAACGGGACCATATGTTATTATTTTAGCTTTAATTTTTTATAACGAAGGTTTAGTTTTTTTTTTTTTTAATTTGTTTCAACGGGTAATTGGATTACTGATAAGTATGGATGAGTAAACGGTATCAAATAACAAAATTGAACTGGTGTTGATTTATTTTTAGTACAGATTTGATACTCACTCTTTGGTGTTTTCTGGATCGGTCGTTACGGTATCGGTGCCGGTATTTTACCAATTTTACCGTCAAATACCGTACTGGTATCGGCATCGCACCGTAGCGTACCGTATATTTTTTGTGCTGGTACCCAATTTTGATGATTTTCAGGATCTGTACTTTCGGTTCAGCACCGGTTCGGTTCGGTACGGTACTGGTATTGGACTCGTCTGTATTGACAATTCACTAACCCACACGATTATTTTTATTACTTAAGTACTGGGTGTTAGGTTGGTACGTATCCGAAGAAAAACTCGTACATCGGTCCTAAACCTTATGCGAGAAAACTCATCGGCCAAACTTGGATTTTCTCTTTTTTCTGTCACGTGTATAAATTAAACCCGAAAACCTTTTATTTTATTAAAGTTTTATAATATTTAATCTTAATTACTTGAGCTAAAGATCCGGTATGTTTTATGCCAACTGGTTGCATTTTAGTGTCTTTTATCATTTAATTAAGGAAAATTTTTATTCGTCATTCAATTTTTCTTTGACATTTTCAATTAAGTAAAAATTGCATGTGTGCCTACAAAATAAATTTGCGAATATATGATGAAATTGATGAAATCTTTTATAGCAATGGAAAGTATATTATGTGCCTAGAAATAAAAAAATGCGAATATGTGTAAAAGTTATATTTAGTTGCAGATATTTGTTAAAAATAGTTATACGAAGTTGAGAACATAACGACATGATATATATTTTATGGATTATTAATGGAATATATATGCACATTGTTTGAAAGTAATAACAGAAACACAAATGCGACAGTGACTTGAAAACAAATATCTTCTTTGTGAGGCTTTGTAACCAACCAACTCACTCATTTGTCTTGGATAATAAACATTCTTTTCTTTATGATGGAATTAATGAAATATCATATCTTCAAAAGAAAATAAATTAACTTCATTATGTTTGGTCGATACAAATAACCGTTCATGACTGATCTGCACGTGATCAGAAGGTTTTAATTCATGTTAATTGCTTATGATATCTGCTTATTGGCTTAAAAAAGTCATGTTGAATGATACTAGTTTTGTTTGTATGGGTGTATAGCGGATAAGCAGGTTGAATATGTAAAAGAAAAACGTGTAAGAATTGTAAAAGGGTATGTTATTGGTACATCCGATATATTTAATATTCTCTGTCTTTTTCTACACATACATATAGATACATAGAGAAAAATAGAGACAATAAGGTGTCTCAATAACATAAATGAATGTTTGTATACCCCAACCCATTGTAAAAGTCAAAGCGCCGACACAAAATTGAGTTGCATAGTAGCTAGAGATGTATCAAAATTGCATCACATCTACAACTATTGATTATTCTTAACTGTACAATTTTGATGAATAAAAAATGGTTTCATAATGATTTCCAATTAGAACGAATCATTACATGGTGACTGTGAAGATTTGATTAGCAAAAATTATTTTCAATATCGAGCCTTACGGTTTATGTAACTGCGTAATATCAGTCAACTTGTTATCTTTATTTGTGTTTCTTGTTTTAGTAATTATCATAGTATCAGTAAACTTTGTTTATATGTAAGTAATTTTTTTACTTTTAGGGGTCAAATTTACTTGTCATACAGGTCACGAATATCTACGAACCAGTC
>BJCN01335353.1:0-10611 GCA_018326445.1 Flaveria brownii
GCCTCAGCTGTTTTGAGCATAGAGTGAAGCTCACTTATGTTCTTGTCCCACCCGTTCATGTTATAATTCATAACAAAGTTGTCAAACCTTTTTGACAAAGAATTGAGGATCAATTTCGTAGCCAAGTCTTTCGAGACGGGACAATTCAGCCTTTTGAGACGGGACAATTCAGCCTTTCGAGGCGGTCTATGTGGCTCTTCATCTTAAGTAGATAAGATGAGACCGATTGGGTGTCATCCATACGACATGCATGGAGTGCTCGAACCGTTTCGAAGCGTTATACCCTAGCTTGTTGTTGGAACGTTTCCTTCAACTGGGTGATCATGTCATATGCTCCGTGATGTTCATACTCCTTTTGGAGATCCGGAGTCATACTTGCCAACATGAGGCAAGACACTTGGACCGAGTCCTCAGTGTATTTCACCTAACTATTGTAGGCCTCCTCATCTTCCTTATTGGGTTGATCGGGAATCGGATCATCTAATATGTATGACATTTCTCTTGCTTGAGAACAATTCTCAAGTTTTGAAACCAATCAATAAAATTATTATGGTTTAGACGCTCCTTTTGGAGAATGGTTCTTAGTGATAGGGTATGAGCAGATGGGATATCATTGTGTTCATTGTTGTAGGTGGCCATCTACAAAATTTAACAAAGTCCAATTTTAGTATTTTCAATATTGTCGTATTTTAATTATTAATACTCTTTTATGTGTCATACACAGATTAAATTTCTAGAATCCAATGTTACATTTAAATAGCGGTTAGGTGACCTTTATCCCATTATTTAAATTAACAAGGTAGTCAACGTTTGACAATTACAACCCTTTGCAACTTCTAGAGGTATGGGATCGACTTAAACATCATATGTATAGTCGGCATGTTTATCCCATCAACACCTTTTGTAAACCACATTTTAGGTGATCCATTTAACATGATTTGCAAATCAAGTCACCCTACTTACACACACATGTGAGTTTACCAACATAAGTGGTTAGGTGACCTTTATCCCACAAATATGGTATTCCCACCTCAAATCACAAGTTCCCTCAAAATGGTTAGGTGACATTTATCCTATTAAGAGTTTCCAAGTGACTCAAGTGTTGTGTAAAAGGACGGTGTTAAACTTGTTTTCAAAAAGGATTTTATTTTTCATAATTCTAGTTTAGAAAACTCTATGTACCTTGTATTTGCATGCTTTCAAACACATGGTACCCTATGGTTCCTTTTGTAATAAAACCCTTTTATTTAAAATCACTAATCCTTTAATAACCTTTTTAACCACTTAATGACAAAGAACCGTATTATTTCAGCTTGTTATGCTTATTAATTAGTTTGTTATGCATATCCATATATCAAACAACCATCATAAATAAACAACCAAACAAGCACAACCATATAATCACAAGTACATAACCATAGCCATTAAGTTGACTACACTTGTTTGCCATCACAAGTGTTGTCATAAGGTCTTTCCTAAGGGTTAATAATGACACATCATATGTGTCCATGAACTCCCACTTGAATCCACATCCAAATGCTTCAAGTGTCCATGTCTTTGTGTCCTTCCTTTGTATCTTCCTTTGATCTCCAACTTGTGCATCTTCTTTTACAAAAATTATATCCTAATACAATTTTTCTAATAAAAGAAATGCATCTAATATATTTATTACATAACCAAAGAATAAATAAATTACAACCCAAAGATACAAACATAAAATTACTATTACAACCCTTTGATGAATAATACCAAACATGACAAAATATTCAACCAAATCCAAAACACACTTGGTCAAGGCTATGTTATATATTAAGACATGTATCCAAATAAAATATTCAAGAAAAAAATGAACTCCCTTTTTAACCATTAAAATTTCAGCCAACATAAACCAAAATTTTTAGGGTTTTTGTCCAAACAAAATAATCAACCATTTGACATCAATCTTTCAAGATTTATTCTAAAGCATGTAAAATAAAACTTCAAAGAAAAGGGATTCATATATCCAAAACAAATCAGCCCCTAATGGGTTGAGAAAGTCCAACAAAACTATTTTTTCTTGGACTTTTGAAGCAATTTTTCCATATTACCGGCTCTAGATGCCATTGTTGGGTTTGTTACAAGTTTATCAAAGTTTGTTTAACCATTTAAACAAAAAAGCAGAGGATATAAAGAGATATAAAACTTGTTTTGTATGCTAAAAATAAACCATTTTATAATCAGAAGACAAACCCAAGAACAAGGATCATGTATGTGAAAACAAATGCTATCAAAACAAAACCAACCATAGGGTGTTTTTAGAATACTACCTTTCAAAGAACAAGAAGATGTGAGGTGGATAATAGATGAAGAAGATGAATTTCTTGAATGGAAGCCTCCAAAGAAGAAGACCTCAAGCTAGTATACCCACAAGCTTCTTGCAAACACACCTAACTTGTTAGGGAGTTAACACCAAAAACCTTCTTGACCCTTCTTCTTGGCCGAAAATTGCAAGGGAGAAAAGAGAGAAGAGAGTTGCACTTGTGTGTGAGAGAGAATGTAGGTTGAGTGTTATCTTGAATGTGTTTAATGTCTTGTAATAAAAAAAAGACATGGAATCATAATGTCAAGACCAAAGGGGGCGGCCGAAAATTCCATGTGGGTTCCCACCCATTTGAAATTTTTATCACACATTATCAATTATATAAGTTTATAAAATTAACCTCTTTTAATTTTATAACTCAACCATACTCTTATTTGTTATTATTTAACCTATTTAAATAATAATACAAATAATTTCTCATGAACAAATTATCTATATAATTCGTTCTATTTCAAATGCAATAATTTAGAAAACCCATTTTCTAAATTGGTATCAATATTTATTTGCTTGATCATATCAACAAATAAATATTTATTGGTGTTTGTTTAGCTTGTTATTAGGTATGACCCGACTTGGATCATAACGTACTAACCACATCAATCTTGTATGTGTCTTGGGCATATAAGATCCAACACCTTTTCCATATGGATCTCTTGAATAGGTTCAGGGAGATCCACCTCAGTGGTAGGTGGATGATACAGGCTAGACATGGGAGAAACAGGAGTACTTGTCTCTCCTTGAACAGGAAAGGAGAAGAGAGACTCGTGATACTCACTAAAACCCATATCTTTATCATCATACAATTATAGGTCGGGAATGGGTTGGTTTAGATCAAGAGGCTGGGGATGCTATTAGTCCCCTGAAGGTTGTTCACTAAAGTTTTAAGACTCTGAGTGAAAGCTTAAGACTTTGGGGGTTGTAAGCGTATCAGGCTGAGCATGAGGAACCTCAGCACTGATCATTGGTGATATGGGAGTGCTTAGCTCCTAAGGGAAAGTGGGAGCTCCAGTGTCCACCTCCTCTTGCATGGGTGGTGATATGGGCGCCTTCACAAGCTGAGTAGCTTGTGCAGGGGTTCGTTTGAATTTTCTTTGGTAGGTGATGGTTATTTGTGGTTGTGTGGGTTGTTGTGAAGTAGAAGGTGTTGGTTCAACATTAGCTGGTGCTACTAGGTTTTCAACTTGAGCAATAAGCTCTAACATTTTTAGGACAAAGGCTGTTTCTACCCCTGAGAAACCCACAGTAGGCTTTCTCATAGTCTTAAAGATGACGGGCCTCATCTGTCATAATTTTAGAACATTACATGTTCCCCTCAACTGTGAGCCCGGTTCACAGTTGAGAATGTGCTGGACATATCCAGGGAATATGTAATAGTGTAAGGAGTCTAAGTTTGTAAGCAAATTTATGTATACAAATTCTGAATACCTGAACTTGACCCCCTGAACCATCCCATTGACTACAAAGGAAAGGTTCTCAAGAATCTGGTCCCATCCTCCATGCTTGTTAGATAAACTATGGAGGACCACATAGAGAAGGTACTTTTTTTAAGAGGAGACCTTCCCTTTTCTAAATGTTCTAACTGAGAAGTCACCTTTATAGCCCATCTATCCAAAGGACTGGTTGACAGCAGACTTGGGGAAGGAAAAATCATTGTCTACATCATCCAACATAAGATTAGTGTTCATGAAGGCTAGTAGATGAAGATTACCCTCCGCTGCACTGTGGCAGACAATGCCTTCTCCCCATCCATGGTGACCTCTTAGCAAGTCCCCCAGAACTCCAATAGCTGATCCTCATAGAGTGAAGGATCTATAGTGAGGATGGTGAAGTAGTTTGATAGAGTAAGAAAGCGATAAACCTTTAAGAATCCAAGATCTTTCTTATAGTTAAACAGAGCAACCTGATTGTGTTTTCTGTGAAGATGCATGAAGAAATCGGGTTGGTTTCTATGGTCAAGGTTGGTCATTTTAAGATAGATTTTTTATGAAGGAAGATAAGAACAAAGTCGGTTTGTTGGTGAATTTAGGTTAGAGAATTTGAAGATGAAGAAGATAGTGAAGGAGGGGGAACCGTTGAGTATATATATATGAAATAGCTTTAAGACAGTTAATGAAAAAGGATTAACTTTGAAATTCGAATATCGGTCCCACCTTTGAAAAAGGTGCCCAAAAAGAGAGTATTTTTGGAAGTTAAAAATCTTCTGAATGTATTTTGTATTTGAAAGTTTTATAAAAACTTCCGAAACCAATTTTGACTTCGGAAGATATTCCTGAGCTTTTATGAAAATTTGCTTCGGAAGAAAAATACTTAGAGTATTTTCTCTTCTGAGACATATTTGGTTTCGGAAGAGATTAATACTTGAAAGTTTTATTCTTAAGGGAATAAATCTTCTGAGACTTAATTGCTTTTGGAAGAAAATTGTCCTTCAAACATATATAAGTACTTAGAGGAATATTTTTGCTTCGGAAGATATATCAAAATTACTTCTGAATGTAAATTTCTTATAAGTAGTTATCTGATTTGAAGACTAAATATTCTTCCGAAGACAACATTAATGTCTTTCGAAAGAAAATATGTTTAAAATTTCTAAAATTCTAAGGAATATCATTTGAAAAAGTGTCTTACAACGTAAACTGAGCTTATGTAGTTGATAATTTAGACAACTTAGAACACACATGTTTTAGAAATAGTCTTGAATTAAGTTTTAAGAAAATCTACTCAAAGTTAATCATCCTAATAGCTGATATAAGATATTTAAATCTTTGTTCATCAAAAGCCTTTATGAACATATCAACATATTGTTCATTTGTGTTAACTTTAATTAGTTTATCAATCCATTTTCAAAATTATCTCTAACTAGATGATACCTAATATTGATGTGTTTAGTCCTTGAGTGCTACATAGGATTCTCTGTAATAGAGATAGCGCTGTTGTTGTCTATGTGGATTGGAGTCTCTTTGAAGTTGAATCCGTAGTCCAGCATCTGATTCTGAATTCAAAGAACTTGAGCGCAGCAGCTTTATATTAAGTTTCAGCAGTTGATGCAGACTCACAGGATGCGAATATAAGCCAGCAACGACCTTATATTAAGTTTGTAGGTGTAGTTCATATGACATAATCCGAATAAAAACATCTTTTATAATCAAATAACAATTCATGAATATAAGTAAAACAATAAATTACAAATACTACATGCGTAGGGTCTATAAGGATGTTGAGCGACTAGTAATCAACTTGGTTTAAGACACATAAGCACAAATTTATTTATTTTTCACTGATATTACTTTTAATCTGAATGCTGAGTTAAAGCATATAAAAATACACAAAAAGTTTTTTGGTTTGGGAAAAGACCATTCACCATATTTTAAGTACTAAGGTTGGTGGTTAATGTAAAGCTACCGACTGTTAGTTCATTTAAAGTGGTTATTGGAGACTTTAAAATTGGAGAATCTAAAAACAATAAATTTTCGGATCCTCCGCTAATAATATCAAAGATATTGATTAAATGAATCTCATGTCTCCCTGGTTCGAAATTTAGGATGGATACTTTTTGTTTTTGGTTTTTTTCTTGTTTTCTCAATTTTCTTTTTTCAAATACCTTTTCTGCGAATTTGTTGTTGAACGTTAGATATTGGTTGTGTTGTAACGAGTGTAAGATCTTTTTCTATCGGTACCAAATCACAATAATTTCATATATTTGTTTTACATACTTATCACGTTATTATCTATCACCGACCACCACCAGCGTAACATCAATAAAAATTTAAAAAACGCCTGGAAGTGTTTAGAAATCATCCAGAAATTAGTAGAATTGGAAGTGTGAGATATGAAGTTGAATATCTTCACGCGCGCCCGCGTACATTTGAACAATAAAAGCAGAAAATGAAAGTAACTTTAACTCTCTAGATTGGTAAAAGATCCTCTTTCATATATGTGTGTCCTTATAGATTTTTAATTAAATTAAATAAAAAACTTCAAACTCTCATGAGGACAGCGACCCATCATCTTTCATCCTCTTCTATAAATCCCCCGTTTTCCCTTCCGTGATTTCTGCTTCTCCCCCTTCACTTCACTTCATTTCATTTCTCATCATTATTCACTTTCTTTCTTGATTTTTACTCCATTTCCATATTTCTGTTCATCTCCTCAAATCCCTAGCTCATGTCTGCAACCTGCAGATCTTCCTTCAAACAACCTCCTTCAATGGCGGATGAATCAATCACAACCCACCCCAATAAGTCTTCTTCTGTAAGCTCAAGCTTCTCTCTCATACCACATAGACACCATTTATGGTGCATGATCTTAGCATGACGTTATTGTTTGCATAATCCCTCTGCACTTTAGTTTAGTTATTTATGATCATTTTCTTTAATTACTTGTTGTTATTATGATGTGGGAAACGTAATTTTAGTGGTTTTTAATCGTTTTTTTATGTACAAATGATTTTTACTTCTTATTTTTCAGTAGGGTTAGGGTTAGGGTTTGTTTACTGCAAGTTAGTCATCTGTAGTTCTTGGTGTTGGACTTGTTTTTTATTGGATTTGAACTATTTTTTGAGGTTTATATCTCTTAAAATTAATGAGTTGTTTGATGTTTAGTTAGTACAACTATAAATGGCAAGCCTAAATTATTCTAACCCTCAAAAATAGAACGATCATTTGCCTTATCTTGTCTTTCTTCTTTCAATTATTGGCTTCAACTTTATCCTAGAAAATATTGTTGTTGTAGGGTTTAATATCTTAATTTCAAGATTTAGACTGTCTTCAAATTTATAGGCCATTATTGTTATCTTTGAAGTTTCTAATTATATATGATCTTATTACTTTGATGTTTAGATCCTTCAATTAGATGTATTGTTTTAATTTTATTTTTAATCATCTATACACTCTAGGGTTGTCTTTATACTTTTTATGTTGTTTTTCTGTTATATATAACACATTTAGCCCTGATTTTTTTTAACGGCGGTAAGGTTTGAACCTGATTCTTGTGCCAGACTTTTCAGTCGCATTTAGCCCGGATTAACCCTAGGGTTGGACTCTTTATGAACCGAATTGATTTGGAATTTATTCCGGATAAAGTATTATATATTTATTTGGCTATGTTATAGAAAATGGTTAAAGGAGCTTCCTTCAGTCCACTCATAGGTGGGTGGAGGGTTCGGATTTGCTGCCGACTCATTCATACAAACATAGTAGGACGGACGTAGGTTGACCTACTATGAATGCGTGAATGATGCGGGAGACAAATCTAATCCTTTCCTTTCTGTGCTTGGACTGAAGGGAGCTCCCTTTACCGTCATTTTATAAAAGCAAGATTCACATCAAAAGTGTGGACTCTTTTACTATATATGCAAGTGTACAACATTTAGTCCTCACGAGCAAGCGTGGCTACAATTTGAAAGCTAAAACGACAATTAGTCTTCTTGGTTGTTTACTCTTATTAATAGAAAACTAGGTTTTACCTGCTGGACCTCCTAGTTCTGCCCATGCGCATATACTGGTTAAACCTGCAACAGCCCTCGCCACGTGGATATGTATAAGGTGCCAGTGGTGAGTTTCATATTGAATGAATGGTTTGTTTCTTCTTTTGATTTTTTGTGTATTCTTTTTTGTTCTCTTTAAAGTTATAGCTTCAAGATTGATTGGTTGCCTTATTTTGCTTACTTGTATAGTGTAGGTTTGTTGAATTCCAATTCCTATTTAGGGTCTTGATTTGCAAATTTGTGTTGGCACTTTTAACATAGATTCTTTGCTTAATATAATCAATTATACAAAATCATTCTAGTTTCTAGAAGCTTTCTCTAGGCATAACTTTCTTTATTGTTATTTCACCCGCCTTTGATGATGGTGCATTGCTCCTTTTCTCCCACCTTGGTTGTGGCGATTGACTCTTCTCCCGTGTCTTTGATTGTGGTGCATCGATTCTTCTCTTCTGCCTTTGATGGTCATTGCCACATCTCACTCACCTTTGGTTGTGGTGTGTTGACTCCTCACCGCTTTGATTGTGCCACATTGACTCCTCTCACCCACCTTTGATTGTGCCACATTAACTCTTCTCACCTTGCATCGACTCTTCTCACTTGTCTTTGATTGTGCATTGACATTTCTCACTTGTGCATTCGCACTTGTCAACCGCCTTTTGCTGGTTGCACGTTGAGACTACTTCTCAGCAGCATTTTTCTTGTTACATGGCAAAATGATTAGTTGCCTCCATTTGTGTTTTTCTTGTTGTGTATATCAGAAGACGTGTATATCAGAAGACCTTTTGTTGAACCCTCTTCAACCTTTCTGTAGAAATAGCCCGAATCCTTGATCAATGCCCGTTCACATAATCATATAAATATAAATGTTAGCTATATATGAACAATCAATAGTTCAAGACCATACAACTTATATTAGATTTTAACTTTACATGTTTCCGACTTTGAATAAGCAACAAAACTTTGTACATATATGCATATTGTTATATCATCTAATTATCTTGGTAGTTTTCGTATAATTATGAGTTGAAATTGGTAAAACATATATGACCCATATACTTATTTTTGTGACACATTCTTTTACAAAGGGGATCAAGCGGGTAGTGGATCAATGAAAAAATATATTTCGGTAATAGGGTATGAAGGTAAGGGCTTGCGCTCATATGCATTTTAAGTTTACTGGTTCTTTTCCTTCTGGAGATGAAATTTAGCTGCATCCAAGGGATGTAAGACTTAAAAAACTAAACCAAACAAATTTTTATGCACTTTTTGATTATTTATTTGTATTTTTTTAACCATGTATGTTTTCACAATGACTGATCTTTTAATTTTATTTATTTAATCGAACCAATCATTTAAAAATACTATTTCCGGACAAAATGAAGAACATATTAATAATCAAATAAAAATCTTGCCTCTTATATTTCATTTCCTTCTGTGTTCTTTGTCCATTTTCTTTAAAGTTGTTCGTCGTTTTAAGAGCTAAGTTTTTTATTTGGTTGCACAAATCAAGAAGCAGCCTTAGGCTTCTCGCATGTTGGAAATTGAACCTCATTTAAGATACTCTTTTCAACATTTCTCGGTATTTACACTTTTCTTATAAAGCAATTTACTGCTAATTAGTTTATTTATTGTCTGTTCAGAACCGGTATATCAAAGTTTACTATAAAATTAAAACTTATACCCTGGAACGCCAGCTGATAGCAACTCAGCCAGACATAATCTTGGTGTAGTACGTTTCATAAGTTGTTTCATAACAAACTCTTAACCTGTTGATCTTAAATCTCTATCTGAAAAATGAAAATATTGAAATGGTGATGGTGTCTATGCAGTGAGCTAGGCATATGTAGTGGCTTTTGGTTCTTTTTGTATCTGTTTATAGTTTACTACTTTACTGTGATTTAGAGCTGCGACTTGTGAACCAGGTTAAAGGGGCTTTTGTGTGTGAGCAACCCTATTGTTTATAGTTTATGTTAATTGTTTCTTAAAGCTTTTGGTACTGCTGCACATATTCTATATTCTTTTTCTACTCTTTAACATTCTACTACACCATTTTTCTACTTCAACATTATACATTTATTTATACAACCTCAACCATAACATTAACTCTTTCAACAACCTGTTTTTCAACCTAAACCGCTCATCTAATTAACCAAATATTGTCCAACTCAGACGACTTGAACCAATTTTGAACTGTTTCGCCCCAAACCATGTTTACACCTCCAATGGTATTGAACCAACATAAAGCTTTGTTAACCTTTGTTAAGTGGAACTCGGTACATATGGAGGGATCTTCGTATATGTGAGGAATTTTGTATTTATGTATACTATATAATAAAATGTGGTTCAAATATGACACCTAGTGTTTTTTGGTGCAGTTTAAATTTTTTTCGCATCTCTCTCATGTTATATGATAGGTGTTATGATTTAATAATTTAAACAACCAAATATTTAAATGCTTGGGTTCAAATACAAAGTGAACATTATGTAAAAAGTGTGAGAAGCAATCGGTAAATGACATGTGACATATTTTTAAAAATAGGAGGGGTATTTTAGTAAGTCTAATTTATTGAAGATTCAACAAAATTATTTGAACCCAAGCCTTCAACAAAATTATGTTGAAGATTACTTACATCTAATTTATTTGAACACAAGCCTTCAAAAAATTCTCAATTTATCGATTCAAACGGTTGATGTTTCATTTTATATCAATTTCAATCGTTAAAGATTCAAACGATCGAATTCATCTGTTGAAGATTGCTTTATGTTGTTT
>BJCN01335357.1:4738-24136 GCA_018326445.1 Flaveria brownii
GAGTCGCACGTCGAACCCGAACCGACCCCGAAACCGACCGAACGTATCTTTTCTCATCGAAGGTGTTTAAAGATTTAATTAAAATTATTATAGGTGTTTGATCGTTCGTTGATCGCGTCTTTAGAAGCCCTTTTGTTCGCTTTATTTCATCTATGTTCAATATGAGTTTCGCGGCCCCTTTTATTTCAATTATTTATAAATCTAGGGGGAAAAGTATGTTCACCATTTTTATGTTGTGCACTTATTAAATCTTTGGGACCGTTGTGTTTACTGTTTTGTAAGTTAATATCCGATACATGCATGAGTTTTCTGCATGGTTCTTTATTAACAAATATTTAACTCCGGTGTTGGTGCCGACGAATATGTATTGATAGTACTATTAGGTTGACACCCCCACCCTTGTTTGTTAGTATACTAGTTGGGACTGACAGTGGTCACGAACGGGCTCTAGGGTGAATATGTCCTGACAAGTTCTCTGTGTACATCATAGGTTTAGTTGTGGGGCTCATGTTTACATGTGATATTGCTTGTTTATAACTGTATGCACTATGTCCTACTAAACTATTACACAACATCAAGTCTTGTTTATTATTTAAACATACGAACTCACCAAAAATAATTGACCTATTAAGCATATCTTTTCATGTAATAATCATCAGGCGTAGCTAGAGTTGCTGGCCTTAGCAATGATTTTAAAGAAATGCATTTTAAGACTTGTCTTGCGATACTGATAACATGTTTTGTTGTATTATCTTTGTTGATCACGCTCTTGTTTACTTGTTCCCGAGTTGTGGGATTTAAATTTCATTGACTGTTTGACTACGTTTGTCGTGGAACTGACTAACTACGACACATGTCTCCATTTGTATCGGGTGAAGTCATGACACGTTGGCTTCACGTCATTTAATACATCTCTATTAATTAACAATGTGTTATGACGATCTCGTCCGTTACATCCTCGTGTTTCCGCTATAAGCGGGAGTGTGATACATTAATAATACTGGATATTGCAAAATTTTCATTTTTAATATTTATAAATAGTTCATGTCTCAAATATGATAATAAAAACCACTTTTGGCAAATTTTAATCTATGATCATGCTTATTTGTTTGGTTCTATATGTGATTTGGAATGGGTATGTTTGTATGTAAATGCGGGTTATTGGTGCTATGCAGGTTTAATGACACATGTCTTTCTTTTGAGGTAAAGCCCGCCTTCAAACAAAGAGGTGACCACTTGATACTCTTCGTTGCATAGGCGTCGCGAGTTGGCTATTTCAAGCTATGGCTAAGCGAGTTGTTGGTGCCTGGAATTTTAGCCTCTTCATTTTTTGAAGCTTTTAACATCGTCAGATTAAATGACGTAAGTTTGAGTTTTAACGTTTTTACATCGCTTAAAACTAAAACAAATAACATAATGGCCTGAAGATATTCTGTTTTAGCATGTAAAAGTTTATTATATATAATAGTCTGTCTTGCACTTAATGTTTGGTCTTTTATTCCTTACTATTAAAGGTTTTGGTTAGGGTTGTGCTACGTATTTGATTGCCTCTGTCGGCTATATAATTCGAGAAAACTCGACAAAAGTTTAGAGATTTGTAAATTGTCACAGGGTCAACAAACACAACCATCCTACATGGCTACATTGCACAATCATATAATGCCACCACTCTAAATTCTATGCTTTACTCCTCATATTTGCTTGATTGGTGAAGGTGATTGAAAAAAAAAAGAGAAGCAGTCCATGAAAAATAATGAATATTGAAATGCTTTAACTAATATTGATGTTGAATGAAAAATTAGACGCTCCAGCCATTCTTTCATGCCATTTATTGCTTTGTGTTGCGGATCTGTTCATATGATGTGAACTTAATTGGTTGAGAGTACGGAAGATAAACCCTGAAGACAAACTTCTTTAAGAAAAGTTTTCAGTAGGTCACATGAAAAAAATTATTTATAAAAATTATGTCTTGAAAAATAGAACATAACTATCATGGACGTTATAAAAATACCGCTCACTGACCATAGGTATGATATCATATAGATTCACATGTTGCTATCTTTCAGAAGCTTATTATTAAAACAAAGGAATATCACAGGAATACCTTTTTTTTTAACTTGTAACGCTACTGATACACTCAACATTGATTTTATGTTTGTTTAATACACACACATTAAGCACACTCCTCATACGACAAGTTCTCTTGAATTTGATGTTTAATAGGTTTCGCACCAATCTTTAATTATAGTTCGCTCATGTGTTCTTTCAATGATTAGGTATAATAAGGCTCTGTTACGGAATTGTTTGGGAAGATTTTGTACTGCCAAATATCTGTCATATTTGATGTTTAATCTTTTTGTATATTACATTCACCGTATGAAATTTGACAGCAAAGATTAAACCATTCATTTGGTACACTAGTTATTAGCTTTTACTAATTTGTTCAAAAGAGTGTGTTATCATAATAGACAAGTCGACTGTTGTTGACCGCATCAGAAAGTTCTTGGCTGCTTCAGGATGGGATGGACATCCATTAGAGGTAGAACCGAGAGGATGCACTATCTGTTAGTGATGAAAGAGTTGTAATTGCTATAAACTAACCATGGGTTAAATGATAAATAAACAACATAAAGATAAATCGCTAGTATGAGATATTACCTTCTCCAACATCGTCAAATTCTGTCAAATCTTTGTTTGTTTTCTTTGGTTCAGTGTAGTTTTGAGCAGGTGGTTGTGCCTTCCTTTTTCTCTCCTCCTTGAGGCTCATCACGTTCATTGGATCCATCTGAGTAAAATCAACAAGAAAACCACATCAAGTTAACAAAACAATCAAAAGCTTGTTGATTTACAGAACATTCTTATAAGCACAAATTTTGAACTTCATAAATGCATGACAAAACTTGTGTAATCATTGTATATGAGTATTGTGTTGTGGATCTATTCCTGTTAATGTATTTAACTATTTATATGGAAATTTTTAGGCTTTAAGCGTGTCGAATTCGCTTTCATTAATGCCAATTGTTTCTGCTTGTGCCTCAAAAACACGGTGTCATATTGTCAAAATTCAGTGATACTTGATAATTCAAGTATACAACCCCGCTGAATCAATAATAAAATAATAAAATTCCAAAGATCTGTCTGTTGTGCATAAAGAACCAGCTGAGCTGCTATAAGGGTTGGCAGCATAATAAATAACTTATAATAGAGTTCAAAGCAAAAGAAACATGCTAAAAATTAAAATTGCTACGCTATTTTTTAATTATAGAAAAGACATTAGAATCAAAAAAACAAAAGTTAACCTTACCAATAATCGCCCAAATTTGACAGTAATTGATTTGTCATTCTCCGACTCTACAAGTACAAAAGTGTTGTCATTAGCAAATTGAAAAAAACAATCATACCCAGTATATTCCACCCATATATATAGCCAAGCATTTGGTAGGGTCTGGGAAGTGTGTGGGAAGTGTGTGATGGGGGAAACGTTACCTCTATCATAACGGATAGAGAGGCTGCAGACCCCCGGACACCAATTTTTTTTTCCGTATACAATGTTGTATGGAATATTAATTATATAGTAATCCGGATAGCATAAAATAACAGCTAATAGAATCAAGGCAAACAACCATACAAGAGTCTTGTACTAATAATGAAAGTTGTAAAATACCCATTAACATACAGCGACGGGTAAAAGAAGCACTACCTTAGCTAAACAAACCCTAAGAAGTTGCCATCAGAAAATGGTAATAAAAAGGTAAAACACGATGGCATAAGCAAAACTAATGGTCAGCAAAAACCATATCCAGCTAAAAATTTAAATGTCCACAGAAACACTTTATGTGTGTGTGTTGTATATCAGTATATGTGTGTGTGTATGCATAGACACACACAAACACTTTATGTGCATTGAAATAAATAGAAATTGTTTTAACTCGAACCATTCATCGACATCAGATATTTAATGAAAAATGTAAAAAGTTGAAATAGTATAATTACCTGACTGTCCATCCACATACTTCTGCAGTCCAACTTCTCGGGATCATTCAGTAGGCAGATTTTCCAGCCCAAATGGAACTACAACAGCTGCCACGTTATCCATACTGCCTCTTTGAAGAGCAGTATCAACAATGCAATCAGCTAATGAGTACGAACATGAAGGACTGTATTGTAATTCCAGGGGTGCATGGGTATGCAAGTCCCAGAGTAGATCACAGACATCCTGTGGGCCCAGCTTTTCAAGAACACCATCAGAAGTAGCCACCACATAAGTATCATTACCTGTCAGAGGTTGCCAATCTGTCACCTCAGGAACAGATATAACACCAGAGCTGATGAAAAACGAGGGAAACTAAGTTAGCAGTAGCCTTTTCTAGCTTCGACTAAGAAGACTAATTAATTATCCATTAAAAAAAAGAATTCTAGCTGCAAAACGTGAAATATCATAAAAACAGTCAACATGGACAAAGTTACTGGCGCATTAATTGCCACATCATCATTTTGATCGGGTAACTGGGTCAGTCAGATTACCTGATCAGATCAGCATTTGTAAAAGTTCAAGGATATTTCATCTAAATTAGCAGTAGCCTTTTCTGGCTTCAACTAAAAAACTACTAAATGAATCCAGTCAAAGAATTTCTAGCTGCAAAATGTAAAATATCAAATATTAAAAAAGGGGAATCTAGTAAAAGGTATTTTGGTCTAATTCCAGTTTTGGCTTACACACTTTGTTTGCACACACAAACAGGCTCGAAGTCTCAAAACAATATATGTGGTGTTATCTGGTATGTTAAATTGTCTTGGGCCATGTTAGACGGGAAAGGTAATAATGGTCAAAATTACTACATGTCAGGTATAAAATCATCAAATTGGCCAGGTATGAGGTCACAGGGTCAATTACCATATATCTTTGAAAGTTTAAGGGTTCAAATTGAAGTATCTGTAAGTTAAATAGTTAGCTATGACAGAAACATCAGGTCATAAAAACAGTCAATGTGGACAAAGTTATCGGCACATCAATCGCCAAGTCATAACATTTTCATGCAATTTTCCATTTTTCCCTTTATCAGAATGCAAAGTTCACCTTTTAAAGGGCAGATCACCAATAGCACGTGAAACAGCCAAATGGCCATTGACCCGGGATACACCACCCCACTCAGAGACATAACCGCCAGCTGCTTCTACTCGACATCTTTCATCAACCCTATCAGGATGGTGGTCCTTGGTCAACTCTTTGGCGGCAAAATGGGGCAAGCCGTCAGATGCGGCCAATTTAAAATTTCCATAATCTGTCATGCGTATAGAAGCACCATCACGTCTTCTCTTTCCATACAATCTCAATAACGAAGCTGCAATTTACAAAATCATTCAACTATCAGCCGTTCTGCTTTTAATATCAAGGGCAAACTGCATATATAAAAAAGGTAAGAAACTTCAGTCTAATTTATGTTTGGGGTGACCACCTTTGCTTTCATCCGTAAAAAGGTAACAATCTAAAATACTTTGATTAGAAGATTCGGTCTAAGCACTCGTTAGCTTATAAGATTACCAGAATTAATTAATTTACTTCTTTTAGGAATTTAACCTTTTTTAGTCCAGATAAAGTGCAACAGTAAAAAGATAAATGTATCCATTAATCTGGTTATGACATAACTACATGTTTTTTTATACATATAACGTCTCGGAAAATAATTTTTAAAAAAGGCTCAAATTCTAACCTCGAGCCTCAGGAGGAGATTGGAACATCTCAGAGCATAGGAAAGCCTTTGAGTCTCCAACATTGGCAGCTAGAATTTGACCATCTGCTATTAATACAACTGTTGCAGTGGAACCAGAACTGATGTTGTATCTAGAAGCTTCCTTTAGAAAGTAAAAAACAAATCATTAAATTTACAATAAACACAAGCACATAGAGAGGGGGAGAGGGGGAGAGAGAGAGAGAGAGAGAGGAGAGATAACAGAAGGGAATGCAGCAGCTACCACTAACCTCAGAAAATGCTGTGTCAATATCATCAATCGCCATCAGCAGAGATTCCCTAAGAACTTCCAAGCGGAAATCTCTATTGAAGATCCTTGACAATGTAAGCTTAATCCTGCAACAAATATGTCAAATACTTCTTGTTATATAGGGTAATTGGTGTGAAATTTGCTTAAGTATGAGACGCGATAGGAGGTGTGACATCGCAGTTAATGAGTCGACTAAGAGGGAGTTACTGACAGTGTTTATGACTTAATTAAGAATCGTTGCTAAGTTTAAAGAATGTTAGAATGTCCTATGCAATAAAACCCCATTTCATCCTTTTATTTGAAACTATCAACGTTTTGTATATTTGAAACTATCAAGGAATGTCTAAATCAATGCAAATATAACATGCAACGCATATAGTTTGATAGATTTAATAAACGACTATATATACCTGTTTTAATTAACTTTTTTTTTTTTTTTTTGGGGGGGGGTGGTTGATTTGGTTATGTGAGACTATGAGTAGATACTGAAAACTTATATATAAAAAAAATAAAAAAACTCACATTGAAGAATGATAATACATTCTATAAAAAATCATGCCACAAGCTCAATCCACAGGGAAGTTTCTTGATGTGCATGAGCATGAATTCTATCTCGTATAACAGTATTAGAGTGTCATGCCAGTTACATGAGACCACAATAGTCAATTGACTACTCAATGTTGGATTTATTGGACAAAATAGTTATATAACCTTATAGCCTTAGAATTTTAAGCAAATGGCAACACAACAATATTCCTTCTTTTGTACTTGTAGGTAAAATGCCTAGCATGTCCATATGCTTTTCCCCCATGATTCACAATGTGTGTGCACCACATCCAGACATTGATAATAATTCTTACCTATAAGTAGGGAAGTTAAAGGGCACTCTTTAATGTGAGTTGTGCAAAGCTTAAAAGTCAAACAAGAGAAAAAGAACAGAATTTAAATTTAAAATAAGTATATATCAAATAGCTATTTAGAATAAACGAAAAAGGGTACGCCACGAGAGAGGGGAAAATCGATACATAGTGAATTGTTGTCAATGTGGTGAATGAGAAAGTTACAGACATTGGTAGAGTTAGGCATATCCATTCAAGCATATTACAACCTCAAAATAATTAGTGACAGATTTGCAATACTTTTTCAAATGCAATCCAATAATCCTATATATCATGATTGAAAGGCAAATGACAAGGGACTTAGGTGGTGTGTGCATATGAGTGAATCAGATTTGCACACGAACGAAGACTTTAAAAGAGTGTGTGTGTGTGTGTGTGTGTGTGTGTGTGTGTGAGAGAGAGAGAGAGAGAGAGAGAGAGAGAGAGAGAGAGAGGAACCTTCCAATATGCACCACATAATCACCAAGTTTGTCATCCCAACCAGGCATTTGAGAAGTATAATCATGTTTCCCATTATCTGGTAACATTCCCTTTGAAATCTTGGACAAAAAAGAAAATGTGGTATCAAGAAGAAAAAAAGTATGCAGCGTGAAGTACTCCAATAACAGATTTGAAGCCATCTCACTAGCTTCTGCACCATTATGTCCATCAAAAACTGCCACAATGCCAAGTGATGTATCCGTAATGCCATTAGTGCCTGCAACATGCACATGAGATATAAACCATATGAAAATTGCGTTAACAAATATAAGGAACACAACACTTAGTATCCATGTAACTTCAAAGGGAACTGGTGACTTGAAAGTAACAGATTCCAAGAATACCAATGAAAATCCTCTCAACTAGGTCAATAACATTGTTTGCACTCCACAAGAAGAATGCACTGTACCTCTGCAAGAGTATGTTGTGTGGGAACTTTAATGGGGGCACAAATTATCTGCTAAGATCTTAGTATATGGATACACAAGAAGAAGAAGAAGACACTCCAAAGAAGCCTTTTATACAAATCTCAACAATAATATGAATCATTGTACAAGTTTAGCACTAACTTAGTTTTCCAATGGCCGGTGTAACTCCTAGCAAGAGTTGTACCAGCATACTGATCGTTTCATATACAAATTTATAGCTACAAAAGAAAGAAACGACCAAAACGACTATGTAAAAGGGCAGATGCTTGCATAAGCATATTCACGATCACTGAAATTCAAGCACGAATCCAATATCTACTGATGAACGAATAAGATTAATTATATAAATCAAAGAAGCAAACAAAACATGCATATTACCTACCTGGAAAGGGAACTCGAATGTCGAGAGTACAGAATGTGCGATCTTCGAGAGATTTTCGTCGGCCCTGACGTGTGGCCGATTGACATCTTCCTGCTGTGTATCGTCTCGTAGAATCGTTCTTGGGTAAGCTCCATCTAGGGCACTCCGGTGACTGGAACACCGCCGGTGCACCGCCTTCTCTGTACACCGCCAAACAAGTCGACGATTCGCCGGTGGTTGGTTGAATGATGCCGATAACAAACCCTAACACGGATAAAAGCAATATCGTTCTGTTCATAACTGTAATACGATGTCTATGGTAAACTGGAGTACCAATCTATATTAAAACCCTAAGACCGGACTAATCGACTCCTTTCTTTCAGGGCTGGAAATCTGAAATTGACGATACAGAAGGAACAAAACTCTTCCACTATTTATAACTAGCTATAACTTGACTCGCAAGATTACTATCCAGATAATTAAACCAATTTAAATTCAAATCAGACTCCATTGGATAATAGTAATAACTAGTCCCGCGTTCCGGGACGTAAAACCGTGCTAAGTAGCACCAATAGCATACTTTACCATCAGTGATCACCAATATCGAAAAACTCGTATCGGAAAAGAAATAAAAGACAAAAAAATAAACTGAACGAAAAGTAGATGTAAAAACGTTGAACCACGCAGGCGAAATGTAAAACATATAAAACAATAAGTAAGTCGACCTAGGGACAGGGCCGTTAAACGAGGAAAAAAAATAAGCGTACAAATGTCGAATTACACACATACATTGTGTCATATTAACTCGTAACATTTACACTGAAACGTAAAACACAAAATTTGTAAATATGAAAAGTATAGGTGACCAAATTTAAAGTAAAAACTGTTGGGACTAAATTGTCAAATATGTAACAATATTGGGTTAAAACGCAAATTTTAAAAATTAAAAAAACAAAGAAAAAAGACGGGTAACCACCCATGATATACATAAAACTTGCAAATTAGTATTATATAAATAATAGCGGTAGCAATAACAATCTATTTAGTATTGCTAGTTTCTTTTGATCACCTATTTAAACGCTAACCGATTTCGTTCCCATGTTGGAACATAACTCTTGTGACGTTGACCTTGTGGGTCCACCCCTTAGAGTACATATCCGTCAATTGTCCTCTGTCGTGTCAACACATACTACATTGCTCTCGAAACCAATTGGTTGCTCTATGTAGAGTGCTCGATTTGAACCCCACTAATTTTTCTTTTATCGAGTCCCAATTGCATATTTCAAAGTAAATCTAAATCATCAAACCACAATAACGGACCTAGTTACGATTTTTACCCAATGCTTTCTACTTGGAGGCTTTCAAATAGAACACACAAACTCATAAACTAACCGCACCCGCCATACAATTAGAGTGGTTAAAAAATATAATATTAAACTATGCAACTCTTCCTTTTCCATTGTTAAAACACTACAACTTATAGTAATTACATTTAACAGGAATTTATATAGTCCTAATATCAGTAGATTTTAAGCAACAAAAGAAAAATTTTAGAAAGAAAAAGAAAAACTACTTTTCTTTCCTCAAAGAACCACCCAATACAATGGTTTCGTGTAGATATGAACAGATTCCATCCATAATGATGAAATATGCTAAGACAAAAGCTCCCTACCACTGTGTCCTACAATTATTTACTGATTCCATCCAAAATCATTTCAATACGATCGTTTCGTGTAGATATGAACATGTTTCAACAACCATTGATATTGTCCTCTTCAAAATTGTTGATATTGTCCTCTTCAAAATTGTTGATATTGTCCTCTTCAAAATTGACATGGAACAGAACACAAATATAACCCTCAAATCAAACATTTACGAATGTAGTATTAAACGTGGTCTAGATTTTACCATTTCGCCTCAAAAAATATGAACCTGGAAACAAATTAACAGATTAAACAAGTAAATAGTTAACGCGGGCCTTTCAAAAAAGAGCTAAACACAAACATTTTGAAGTTTATTCAACTGCACACAACTTCCTAAATTGTTTCTCGATAAATTCATTTCATTAATTATAATATTTGATCATAGTTCTTATCATACTTGCTATATTAATTATTTATGAAATTTAAAGGATATATAATTTAACATGCCAGACGCAACTGCTCATTTAGGAAATTATACTGGAATCAATGGAAAATAATGAGTGGAAATGTTTACCTGTTGATCATCATGTGTATCAGATGTATAATGTGTAAAATAAGGATGCTTCAAAGCATCATCAACAGTTAAACGATCCTCCTGTAGTTCGATTTCCGATAATTATCATCATGAACTTAAACTCCAAAAGCATATATATGTAAAAGAAGGCCGGTGTTTTGAGATTGCTTAATACAACGATTTATCTGCTGATTGTATTTTTGAACTTTTGATCTTTTTACAGTAAAATAAGATGTTTGGAGTTTGAAGTTAGTTTTTCTCTTCCAAACCATTTATTTAAAAAGCACCAAGTAGATACATTGTTTGGTTAGAGGGGAAAGATTGGTAAGTTGGAGGAGTGGGCAAAGGGTCAAAATGGTTGAGGTTGAAACGGCCCATTTTCATTTTTCAATGCAGGTCAAAACGATCTGGGTAGCTTCAGGCTGGGTTGGGTTGGATTAAATAATATATATTTATGTGAATTTCACCATTTAACAGCCTCCTCTTTGAGATGAAACACAACCCAAATCAACCCAATTATGAGTAAATGGGTTGACTCTATAATATAATATAATATCAGTAAACATTTTTCACCTGAAAACTTACCGCATCCCACACTAATAGTTGGCGTACTAATCTCAAAGCCCAAATGTTCGGAAACCTGCTTAGAAATGGGGAAAAAGGAGACGAAAACTATAAGAACCCATTGCTTAATATATACAACTGTATTATGAATTATGATAAGGTGCAGTGTGACCCGAACTAACCCTTTTTTAAGAGGATCTCTGCTCTTAAACTGAATTGAAAAGAATTCCTCGGAGCATTTCCATGTAGCTGGTGGTAAACCCGATCCCTAAATCCAAATACAAATTTATGAGTTGGTACACAACTTTACAAAGCCATTCCTATAAACACAAGTCAAAAGTACAATAGAGGCTAGGGGTTAAATGATTCTTGTCAGCCCATGAGCTACTAGGATCAGCTGCTAAAAGCTCGAATCCAGCAACGATAAGATAATGTATTAAAAGAGTAAAATATTTCAAACCCAAGATTCAGAAACACCCACATTACTTACAAATTCATAATTTAACTTTCTGAAAACCTTATTGACCTTTTTATGCTATGCAATAATGAAATTGTAAGTTCAAAGAATAAAGGATCAACTAACCTTCCCATTTTGACCTCGGGTAACCAGTTTTGTAGAACTCCCCGGAAGTAAGATGCATAAATCCATATATGACTTGAGTCTGCCACCACAACAGACAATCAACTGTAAGCTTAACAAACAAGTTAAAAAAACATCCGACCTTTGGAAAAACGAGCGGGACAAATAACGTGTCAAAAAGATGACTTTTAGACGTGCCACGCCCGTAAAACACTTTTTTTTTTCAAAGTTCAGTTTGTTTTATAAATAATTCGCATGTCAGATATGATCAGGAAAACCGTATCAGTTCAAGAATAACATTTTTTTTCAAGGAATATGATTTTGGAGGTTTTATTCACTATCATATGTTGAATGAATTCCAACCCTTTTTGAACCTTTTTTCCTTTATACTAACTAATTTATTTTACCCGTTTAGAGATTTGATAACAATTTATATCTTTATTTTTTTTTTGTGCTTGATAGGACATACTTATAAGCAAGCCCCTTCAATTCTTCATTCCATCCTTCAAGATGTTGATCTAGAAGAGCATGTGTTCTGCCATCTAACTGAAACACATTTGGGGACCCAACGATCAACTCTAAGATCAATACACCAACGCTCCACATATCATACCTATCAACAATTCAATACACAATATAATTAAAATTGAGACATTTGCTAACCTAAAGAAAAAAGAATTTCATTTAAAAGTTCCTTTTCGTAAAGGCAAGATATAAAATCCATACTTCGTAGTTATTGTTGAGGGCCCATGATACCAAGTCGCGTTCAAAAAAGCTTCGGGAGGCATGTAGTCAGTAGTTTGTTCATCCCTGAGAAAGACAAGATATGAATAAGTGATACCCTTACTACACAAAACACTATATGCACCTCTACATACATATTGTTTATATACATGTATATATATACACACACGCGTATGCACCTATATGTGTGTGTGTGTGTATGCATGCATATAGATATGTTTATACATATAAAAATTCCTTTGGGTTATTTGCTCTGGGTGTGTTTTTGCTTATCAAAAGTGAGGTTCATAAACCTTGTAAAGTTGGCCAATGTAGGCTGTCAAGAAGAAGAGGAGCCAGACTGATTGGGGCACTAAGATAGGAGATGGCCTATACCACACGGATTACAGTGACCATAGACCATGTTGTGAGTTGATGCCCAACAAAACAGCCTGCATCACAAGATCCTTATCCTTGCATCGAGTCACCAATGTTTGCTAGAGCAGTGGCATACTCTTGTGCTCGAGTAAGATAAGCAGTTGGGGTTTCATCTCCTTTCATCATGATTCGAAGAAGTTGAGTCTTGAGGGTGCACTCACGAGATGATGTGTTTGGAGCATAAGCACGTTGTGGTGAAAGCCAGACTTCGCTGGATGTTTTGCCTTGAACATGCTGGAAAGCAGCCTTAGACATGGTGGAGGTGATATATATGCATGCGAACATGTGCATCGTTGGCTATCCTATGTGTGTAACTAATGTTGTCACCGGTTGTTGTTGTACCAGAGGTTACGATTTCAGGAGGGCGTGGTATAGTGCCATCCACATAGCCGAATAAGTAATTGAGACTAAGAATGGCTCGATCGTAGGCTTCCAATATCCATAGTTTGTAAAAGAGAGGGTGAAGGCAAATTTATGGGAATTGAGAGCCGTTTTCTCTGTTGAAGTAAGTGCAACAACAGTTGCCATGTTGCTTTAGTAATTTGATGGACATAATGGTTTTTGGTGTGGTGTTTGAAGGTGGCCGGAACTTTCTTCACGTTGACAGGTTGACGACAGGATTAGGGTTTTGTAGGGTTTGGTTTTCTTAGCTCTGATACCAAAATAAACCGTGTATAATGATTTGGTAATTGATTGATTATTTAGGAACATAATAGGCTCCGTATATAGAGCAGAATATTACAATATAAACCCTCTAGAATGATAAATGTAATATACATATCGGGATATTAGTCTAATAGCAAAAGATCGTTAGAGATGGTGTCGTTCCACTAGAGGAACTATGATAGGAATGCTAGGTAGTGGGAAAGAGCTAGCTGGCGGGAAAGATTCAACTTTTCAGAAAGTGAGGTGGGTGTTCCACGAATTTAGGTGTTGAAATTAGGGGTGAAGTTAAGGAAGTATCAATTTAAGTAGTATTGTTTGGTGTTATTTCCTCTGGGGGTGTTTTTGTTTATCAAAAGTGAGGTTCATAAACCATGTAACCGAAGATCACCGTTCTTGAATAAGGCCCTATCCGTACAGTTTTTAGTTGAAGCTAATCAAGCCGACTTTTGGGTTCTATCATTTGGTTTCATTGCCGGGAAAATCGAAGAAGCAAAGAGGATGCAAACCCAAAGCAAGCCAGTGAGCAGCAACACTCTGCCCGACCCTAGCGTCGCTCAATTAGCGGTCATTACTCATAAACTTGAATCTATAGAATCCTTAAAGGAGGACATAGCCACGGGGACAAGAGAACAGGCTAAGGACGTCGAACTTACATGAATCTGAGCATTACTACAAGATGGAGGCCTGAAGCTATTGAAGTCGGGAGAATAGGCGAAGGACGTCGAACTTGACCTGGCGTTGGTGACCGAAGGCGATACCCTCGATAATACAAAAATTGCTAAAGTTGGTCTTCGTGTCATCTTTGAAGCTACGGGGACACGATGTGTTATGTGCAACTGACAACGTCAATTAAATGCTAGACATCCTCAGATGGCCAATTTTGTGGACCCACCCGAAGTTAAGAATCGTGTTGAGTCGTCTCTACTTTGTTGGGTTGTAAACAGCCGCAAGGGGTTGCAACAGACACTCGACGCATCGCTCGGTTTTGGCACAATGTTGGGTTTTTGACATCATTCAACAAATTTTCACTCGAACCACTTTGTTTCAACTTGAGGACAAGTTGTTACTCTGGGCACGTAGTATTGATAGGAACCGGGCGCATGCTGGGTGGCGGGAAAGAGCTAATTGGCGGGAAAGATTCAACTTTTCAGAAAATGGGGCGGGTGTTCCACGAATTTAGGTGCTGAAATTAAGGGAGAAGTTAAGGAAGCATTAGTTTAAGTAGTGTTGTTTGGTGTTATTTGCTCAAGGTGTGTTTTTGTTTATCAAAACAAAGGGAGATCACCCTTCTCGAACAGGGCCCTATCCGTACTGTTTTAGTTGAAGTTAATCAAGCCGATTTTTAGGTTCTATCAAACTATAGCGTCTATACTTACCATCATGCTATTAAAAGTACAATATCATAAAAAGCAACAAAACAAAAATTAAAAATACCTAGACGGTCCGGCAACCCCGTATAGATGCTTTATTGTGAATTCATCCATTGCACTTCCAAAGTCGATGACACGCCTTGCAACCATAATGGAAAGAAACATGTTATTAGATTGTAACTAACATTATTTACCATGGGTCAATGTCAGCATATAAGAAACATAAGTTATTATGAAATACATTTTTGTTATATAAGTCGCATCTCTGATACGGGTTCCATCTAAGCACCTTCCAGAATTGTTGTCTTCAAAACAGACAATCATATTATCTTGCAAAAAAGGGAGCAATTCATTCCAAGTCAGAAGATACTATATTGTAGGCCTAAAATCAATAATATTAACACAACACATTGAGAATTTAGAGAGAACCCCTCTCGACTTTAAGAAAATTATTATGAACAAAACCACACCAAATATAAGAATCATAACCCCCTATTTCTACTACACTTATACTAATTCTAACACAACTCAATCTCTATTTAAACAATCAAATAGATAAACAAACCAAAGCCTAGCCTATTACAAACTCAACCAAAATATTAATAAACTAAGATTAATAATTATCTTTTCATGTAAATTAAGATAATTGTGCATAGAAGATAGCAATGTTCTCACCAGGTTTGATATCGCGATGTGTTATGTTACGATCATGACAGGATTTAAGAGCCATCAACTTATGAAAAACAACAAAAATAGTGAAAAGTTAGATTAATAAATATAACTAAGAAAGCACGAGCTAAAATTAGTATGAGCCTGCTGATTGGTAAATGAACACTTAGAGATCAGTAACTACCAACTGTCGTATCAGACTTCTCATTTCTGTTTGTCCCGTTTTTGTGGTCTTCAACCAACGCCACCAATTTGACGGATGCAACATACGCACATCTTTAAGGTGGTCCTCATTTTCATTTCCTATGCTATCAACGGTTCCAATATCGCCTGTTGTATACAAGAGTTTTGATAAAGAGGTCCCTTCGTGCAGAAACACAAGCCATATCTCAATCGACGTGGACCCAAAAGATTCTATGTATCTCGCGATGTGTTCCAGGCCTTCTTCATAAGCAGTCTGTCTTGAGGGTATATATTCCGGAGCAACTAACTCGTTCTCTCTTAAAAAGTTGTAATAGTGTGGGTAAGGGTATGGGTACGAGTGCTTTACTGTTGATCTACCACCCATATAGGAAGAGGCACCTAGAAAAAGCTCACCAAAGTACTTCTCTCTCATCCCACTTAAGTAAACTTTGTTGCCCCTTTCTACCTGTATTTAGTTTATGGCATTTATTAAGTGGAAACCATAAAACTATGCAATCAGAGACTTTATTTGCTTCTTTGAAGAATTGCACTAATCGATTTACATACATGGGTTTAAATACAAATTGTGCAACAATTTTTATGGAAATACAAAAACTATTTTAAGCTAATTTGTATATTATTGCTTTCAGGTGATTTGTTCCTTGAGATATACTCATGTCGTGGGTTTTCATGAGATGGCAATGAGTTGTTATGGGAAGAGTTTGAACGTATCGGTGAACTGAATTGGAGGGTTCACAACATTAGATGAGTTTTGAAGATTTCAACTTCGAAAGAAAACCAGTTTTAAGGTATCATATTCAACCAAATCTATTTGGTTCTTGCCTCTGTTAACTGTTTGTAATTTAGGTTCTTTTTTGTCCAAAATATGGTTTTGCGATATCATTAACTGAAGTTCATTCCTTCTAGTAATCCATAGTTGAGTTCTGTGGGCCTCCGGTATACACCGTTTCAACAGTCAGTCATGGAGAAAACCAAACTAGGGTCCACTTCTATGCTGTTACACTTCTTTTTCTTTTGTGTTATTACTTTTTTTTGGGTTGGTATTGAGTGGTTATGTTTCGACTCGCTTTACAAAATTATATGTTTGCTAATTGTTTTAGTGATTGTTATTGGCGCAATGGCTGTTGCCCGGATATTTTATTTTGTTTATTTTAGTGCTTGGTCTAATGAATCATATTTCAAATCATTAGTCTTTAGCAGCATTGTTCCTTTTATGGGTAATATAATGTATGAATTGGCTCGTGATTATAACTAATAACAGTGCTTTTACTCGGCCGGATATTCTGTGGGCATGTCATTTACCCATGTTTAGGTTCGGAAGCGTGCCGAGATCATGATATGATAAACAAGTTTTGTGGTATGATGGTTTAAGGTTTATGATTGATATTGGATTTAGTGACAATTGAATGTAATATGTATTTATTCTTCAAACCAAGAACTATGTTTTATTGGAATAGTTGATGGTGGGTCATCAAGCATCTACTTTTATTTTCATATTACGAAGAAAAACTCATTCTGTATTGTTTAACTTCAGTCAAACATACATTTGTAGGAAACTTACTTGAGGCGGCCTTACAAATAAGGAACTTGCCTCGACTCTCGAGAATGTTGTAAAGAACATGATATGACGATATTGGGACTTAAGAAGCATATCGTGGTACATCAGAAGTAGTGGGGAGAGCTGAATGTTAGTGGCTTAGATTTAGGAGGAAGTAAATGGCTGAATTTATGTTTAAATATTCATGTTCTAGTTTAAGAGTCTAGTATTTTGGTATTCTTGTTTTGTGGTTCTGGAGATTTGTCCCTCTCGAAGAGGACTGTTGTTCCTGTTTATTTTCAGTAATCAAATAGTGCCGACTCAGTTTCTACCATCCGATTAGACTCTCTGGTAGCCCTGAAAGAGGACATTGCAGCAATTAAGGCTTGGATGGATGACAAGGAACCTCGTGATGAAACTCAAGACCGCCCGCTAAAGTAATAGATTTTGTCAAGGAGGAAGCTTTGGAGGACAGTTCCAGTGATGATGATTACGGATCTGAGTATGTTTTGGGTGTTGTGCAGTTGGCGCTAGGGCCCTATCTGAAGTTTCAGAATAGAAAAGTTCTTAAGCTTTCAACCGGTTGTGAACGTATTTCCCTTGAACACGAAGATCAAAGATTTGGATCACATCCTAGCGTTCACCGGTGATCGCTTAAGGGAAACCATAGAAGTTCATACCTTTAGTCCCTACACCAAACGTCAAATCGAGTGGGGACAGACACACGACAAGACGATTGGGCCTCAACAATTTGGAAACAACCTACGCCTCCAGACCGAGTTCAACAAATTGAAGGTGCTCTACATGATACCCAAAGTTCAGCCGCCTTCCACTATCTCACCATTGACCCGTTTGAGGAACAAGTGATCATTGGGAAAGATGTGTTTTCCCCTATTCGACTTGAGGACAGATCGATGTGTCCATTGGATCCAGTGGGTCAGGTAAACCCAACTGAACCCATGAAGCAGACCCATTTACCTGGTAAAGGGCCTAGTCAACAGCAGCAATGTGTTCAGTGGATGAGTGGGGCAGTTACCTCCCTCATTTTCTGCTTTAATAGTAGCTTATTTAAGGGTCATGTTCTAAGTTGCATTAGTATTCTGAATTGGGGCTTTTGAGAGGAATGGCGTATAATACACTTTTGATGCACAACCATGGACGGATTCAATGTGTAGTTAGGGGGGGCCTAGGCCCCCACTCAACTCCAAAATGAGCCTCCTAGTAATTGAAATGTTTGATCGAGTTGCGATGGAGCAGATCCAACTGGGTCTTGGATCCTGTTTTGATTCAGTCAGAAGGCAGTAGCACAAAAGGGGTATGGGGTAGAATTTAGTGGGGCAATTAGTAGTATCTTGCTTTATTCATTTTAGTTTTAATGTTTTAGTTTAGGTGTTGAGTATTTGGTTTTCTCTGGTCTTGTAATTTGGAGACTGGTACATCTCGAAGAGGACTGCACTGTTCTTGTTTCTTGTTTATTGTCAATCAAGCCTACTAGAGTTCTGTCACTTTTATTTGGAAGCACTACTTAGCCACGAAGCATGGGTTTTTATTTACTACTATATATCATTTACATCCACTATGAATATATTATTGATTTAAGTTGATTTGTTCCCGAGATATGCTAATGCGGTGAGTTGTCATGAGATGGCAATGCGTTGTCATGAAAAGAGCTAGAATGTATATCCCAAATAAAAAACCATAAAATGAAAAAAGAAAGATTACTGGATTACCATTATACGCTTCACAATGAAGGAGGTATCATTGGCAGTGGTAGTATTGCTTTGTTGAAAATAATTCTGCTGAAAAGCCACCCAAACTTCTCCAAATGCTCCACGAGCATATCTTTTTTTCAGTATATATCTATAAGAAGTTAAAAAATCAACAACGTACTGTTAATCTAATTAGATCAATAGAACGGTAAAAGGCTAGAAAAAATAATAATAATAATAATAACAGTAACGGTAACGGTAACGGTAACGGTAACGGTAACGGTAACGGTAACGGTAACGGTAACGGTAACGGTAATAATAATATTAATAATAATATTATTATTATTATAAGAAGAATAATAAGAAGAATAATAAGAAGAATAATAAGAAGAATAATAAGAATAAGAATAAGAATAAGAATAAGAATAATAAGAAGAATAATAAGAAGAATAATAAGAAGAATAATAAGAAGAATAAGAAGAATAAGAAGAATAATAAGAATAATAAGAATAAGAATAAGAATAAGAATAAGAATAAGAATAAGAATAATAAG
>BJCN01335369.1:6547-19972 GCA_018326445.1 Flaveria brownii
ATCCCATGAGGGTGGAGTTTGGTTAAGAATGGTTGCAATGGTGTCAAGTTCTGCCGGGAGACCACGAATAAGCTGTAAAACGAGACGGGTTTCTGTCACCGGGTGCCCAACATCGGCTAACTGAGCCTCAATGTCTTTGAGCTTTTGACAATAATCATCTAGGCTGCCACAGCTTGCAAGGGTGTGTTTAGTAAAGTCATTCTCAAGAGCAGAAGCACGAGAATTTTTGTTGTTGAGAAAGATTTGTTCAAGCTTTAACCATGTATCGTAGGCGGTGATTTCTTCATCAAGAACCCGTCCCATGATATCATCCGTGACTAGCGCATATATCCACTATCTAACTAGCGCATCTAACGTAGACCATGGCTCAAACTCGGGACTCTGTTCATCGGGTGGTGGTGTACCATCAATGTGATCCATAACCTTGTATGCCTTGACATGAAGTTTAAATAACTGGACCCATTGAGAGTACGTAACCTTCTTACCATCTAAGATACGGACTTTCATCTGAATATTAGAGATGGAGTAGTCGGGGTGAAGAGGTTCCTTTTGTGGTGGGTTGGGATTAGAGGTTTCATCGGAGGTTTCTTCGCCGGAGGTTTTAACAGAACCGAAACTCTAATACCATGAAAGTGTTCATTGGTATTAACTTAAATGCCTGCCAACCCTATACAATGAATCTATATATAACCTCTTAACAACCGTAACTACCTTACACAAAATAGTTAACCCTAATTAGTTTTCTTGGTAATTAAATAGTTAACCCTAATTAGTCTCTATATATATCCATGTCATATATTGTAATCTTTTTTGTACTGAGCAAATAAATAAAACCCTAGTTGCAGCCCGTGGACGTAGGTCACACCGATCAAACCATGTTAAATCCTTGTGTCGTTTATTGTTCTGTTTCTTCTGCGTGATATTCGTTTGAGTGTGTTTCGTGTGTTGGTTCCGCTGCGCCGCTTGATTCCTAACAAGTGGTATCAGAGCTTAGGCTCGTTGAACACACAATTAGTTGCACTGATAAACAATTCGCAGATGGAGGTTTTGCGCCAAAGTCGTGTCGTCATAATTTTAGTTTGGTGTTGTTGCTGCTCATTCGCGGAATCATAAGAAAGAAGATAAAAGATTATTTTTTTGCTTTGAGGTTTGCGCCAAAAGAAGAAAAAAACCACAGGTCACGTTTTTTTCTTCTTACTTGGACTTTGTGCCAATCAAAGGAAAAAGAGATTATTTCAATTAAGAAAAAAGGGCTACTTTGTGTTTTCTTTTGGTGTCGCCATTATCGTTATTTTTTGGTGATTGTTTGATTGGTTGCGATCGAGATTGAGTACCAGGTTGAAACCCTTTAAGCCGTCGATTAGGGTTTGGTGAAGAACTCTTGGATTCGTCGAGTAAAGGTTAAGGTTTTGTGTTTTCAAGTTTTAATTTGTTTTGACTGGTTATTATCAACCTTTTTTTGGAGAACCGTGTTTAGTGAAAGAAAAGTATATTCGAATTTAGATTTGTCTACAAAGGTTTTTTGTAGGAGCAAATCGGTCAATTGACAGCGTTCAGTAGAACAGTCGTCAAGTTCAGGCCCGTGCCATTGCTATGTTTGTTCACTGTTTCGATTTGCTTCTTATTTGTTGTTTGAGATGGCTGAAGACGGGAAGGTTGTGATCGGGAAATTTAACGGTTCTGATTTCAGTTGGTGGAAAATGCAAATATAATCATTGTTATGTCAAAAGGACTTGGATATGGTACTAGATGAAAAACCTGCGAAAATAGAACAAGCTGATTAGGAATCAAAGGACAAGAAGGCTCGTGGGGTTATTACATTGGCTTTGACAAAAAAACGTTGCTTTTAATGTCATTAAGGAAACCACGGCTCGTGGTATGATGACTACCTTTTCAAATATGTATGAGAAACCGTCTGCGGCGAATAAGGTGTTCTTGATTTGGAAGCTGGTAAACACAAGGATGAAAGAAGGAAGCTCAGTGATTGCTCACATTATATTAACAATCTCAATTCAATATTAACAACACTTATATCTGTTGGAATTAAGTTTGATGATGAAGTTCAGGCTCTACTGTTGTTGTCGTCTCTGCCTGATAGTTGGTCTGGAACTGTGACTGCAATTTCAAGTTCTGTGGGGACTAAGGGTTTCACTCTTAATGGTATTCGAGATCTAGTTATGGGTGAAGAAGTCAGACGAAGGAACTTGGGTGAGTCATCTAATAGTGAACTACTAAATGTTAGCAGGGGTCGGGGTAATAACAGGAACAGTTGGAGTCGGGGAAGAAGTTCATCTAAACCTAGGAAGAATGTAAAGTGTTGGAGCTGCAATGAGGTGGAACATGTTAAGAGTCAATGTCCGAATAAGAAAGAATTGAAAACTGCTGCGTGGGGTGATGATGCATTGATACTCAGTGTGGAAAACAGTGTGGACTCTTGGGTCATGGATTCAGGGGCTTCGTTTCACGCCATGGACAACGGGGAAACGATGGTGAATCTAAAATATGGTGATTTTGGAAAGGTACGATTAGCCAATGACGAGATACTTGAGGTAACGGGAATGGGTGATATTGATCTGATTACTTCATTGGGTACTACATGGAACCTAAAGAATGTCAGGGTGATTCCGGGGCTGAAGAAGAAACTGATTTCAGTTGGTCAGCTGGATGAACAAGGACTGGATACTTGAGGTTTGGTAGTGGTAAATGGAGGGTGATCAATGGTAATCTGGTTATTGCCCGTGGTATGAAACGTGGGTCATTGTATATGGTTGAGGTACCTGCTGAGGGATGTATGACCGTTCCGGTTAAGCATGACAAAATCCGGTTCACTAAATTTGGTGCTAAGAGAGTTCATTTTGCAAACGTGAAGTCTGGAGCAGGGATGTTAGGTGAACGAGTTCGAAAGTCTAAACCATTCAGGGGATTCGGTGACAGTGGGAGCACAAGACGTGTTTCGGGTACAGTTACAAAGAACTGTTGGGTTTTAAAGACTACGACTGAAAAATTCTCTCCTTGTGATTGTTTGCTGAATTTGGAGAGTGATGGTGATCCTCAGTGTATCTTTGAATCTGGTGGAATGTCCAAACCGGTTAAGATGGAGGATGAGTCGTTGGCGGGACTAGCCAAGACTGAGTTGGAGCTCAGGGGAGCTTCAACTGACCCTTCTGGTACTTGATGATGAGGGGTCGCTGCAACTAGGAGATATGATAAAGTTTTAGCTTGTTCTTAAGGAACTGAAGGCTTGGAAGACTTGTTTAAAGATTACTGAAGTTACTAGACGACTGGGTTGCTGTGTACTTGAATGGCGGGCTAGAATTTATCGCAAAGCCTTCAAGTGGGAGATTGCTGGGTTTGTGAAGGCTTTGGACTTGGGACCATATTTAGCTTTCTTGTTAATTAAGTTGTTAACCCTAATTAGTCTTTATATATATCCATGTCATCTATTGTAATCTTTTGTACTGAGCAAATAAAAAAAACCCTAGTTGCAGCCCGTGGACGTAGATCACACCGACCGAACCACGTTAAATCCTTGTGTCGTTTATTGTTCTATTTTTCTGCGTGATATTCATTTGTGCGTGTTTCGTGTGTTTGTTCCGCTGCGCCGCTTGATTCTGAACAGTAAAAACTTTAGTTTATCTTATGTAGGAAAGCTTGACAAGCTAAGTCTGCATGAGGGTATTTTGTTAACAAGTTACCACTTACCATCTTATCATGATAATAAAACAAGTTGAAAATATTCAAGATAAATAACCAAGAAATTACACACTTAGGTGTAATATTTCGATTTGAGGAACTTAGCATAGCTTGTGAAATACAAGAGTGTATTTATATGGAATGGAAGAAACTAGTAGTACATATATAGGAGATACATTATAAAATGGATCTCGTTACAACTTATTTATTTAGAAAAATTTGTAGGAGGTTCCAAGCAACTTACCAGAATGGTAAGATCAATATCTTTGTCCTCAAATTTCTTGATGAACGGGTGACTCTACAAACACAAACAAAAGTAAGCACACACGGGTTATAAAATAAACATTAAAATGACACTAAAAGAAGTTGTAATAAGGGATCATACGAACCAAAAGATCTAGAGCTGATGATCTGTCTTTGGGATCTTTTTGTATGCTGCATGATTGCACATAAATAGACTTGTAAGAACAGATCAATATCGTACCAAATATGTAAAATAAAAATATAAAATATAGGAAAATAAAGTTGTTACTATGGATACTTCTGACTTTTTGAGTGTCTGGACGAAGAAAAATGTTTATGCTTATCCAGTTATCTGCTTATTTAAGGGTGAAATAAGTCGTTTCCAGTAAGCAGTTAAAGGTCACCTATATCAACTGATTATTCCATATAGATTCAAAATTGAAAGTTTACTTACATGTGAAATAAGTAGTTTATGTGCTTCTAGCCTTCTACTTATAACTTATAAGCATAAGTAGTTTAGAAAGCAAAACCAAACACCCCCTAGAATAAGAATAACAATATTCATAATTTGTAGAATGTTGTTTCTATTTACCATGCAGACACAAATGAACAGAATTCTGGTGAAAACTGATCTGCTGGTGCAGTTGGTGGTGGCTTTGTGACAATTGCATCCAGGAGTTCATAAAAACTTGGCCAATTTTGTTGATCTTCAGATTGTATGAATGGAAATCGTCCTATAGCACACTCAAGAATCACTAGGCCCAAACTCCATATGTCGCTTTTGTAATCATAAGTCTTCCCGCTAATTCTTTCAGGCTTAAAAAGATATTGACAACAAAAACATCAGGTCTCATTGATAAAAAGTTTGGTTGTTCTCAATATCAGGAACAAATTTAAAAGTAGTATTTAAACAGCTTATCAACACTTTTGAATGTTTGGATGAAGAAAGTGCTTATGCTTATCTGGTTATTTTAAGATGAAAAGAGTTGTTTTCAATAAGCAATTTGAGATTTGATTTGCTTATTTCAGACTGATCATTCTGCGCGTATTCAAAATTACCAATTTATACTTAAGGGTTAAATAAGTTGTTTTCAATAGGTTGATTATCTGCGTTTTCGCCTCATAAGCATAAGAAGTTTAAATAACCATTCTCAAACACTCCTTGAATTCGAATGAAGATTCCTTCTACTTTGAATAAAAAGCATATAGTAAGTCCACTTACCGACATATAATTATATGTTCCAACAAATGTATCTCGTTGACCCATAGAGCTTGCAAGCATTGCACTTACACCAAAATCTGTGATCTTTATTTCCCCCTTTTGGTTTACAAGTAAGTTAGATGGCTTTATGTCCCTGTGAATTACATGTCTTTCATGATGCAAATACACAAGACCCTGCAACACCTGTGAAATATATAATAATCAGATGTGGCAATTTCATCCACCGATTAAAAAACTGGTCTATTCGAGTTATGCTTTACCCAAAGGGTCAAGCAGGACAGATAAGCGCAGCTTTATTTAAAATATATTTTACTACTTTGATAATATAGTTATTTTAACCACATTTATTGCATTAGTTACAAGTAAAAAATTGAGAATAATGGACAAGAAAGTGTGGGTGGCTCAATCTAACCCGAACCTACCCATACAAGTATACGACCCACCCATTTTATTGACTCTAGTAACGATGATCTAGCTTTTCATTTAGACGAAAAGCTAATACGTACTCAAGAATTGCAGTAATATATTTTCTTGCAACCATATTCAATGCTCTACGTACTCAAGAAACTACAGTAAAAATTGGACAAGAAAGTGTATATGGGTCAATCCTACTTCGATTGGATATAAGCCCAAACCACTTATTTTGCCACCTTATGAGGTTCATACCCTTTCTTTTAAATTTGGGAAAAAACAAAACAAGAAACTGTCTAAAATGGCAACTCAAGTTGTCAAAGATGGACAAACCTGTTTGCAGACAACTGCAAGATATGGTTCAAGAATTGTTTTGAGTTGCCTAATCACATCTGCCAAAGATCCACGGTCCATATATTCAAAGACCAGAGAGATTGCTCCATTGTGGTAGAAAGAATGGTAACAAACAACAATATGAGGGCATTGAGATGCTTGATTAATTTTTAGTTCTTGCACAATTTGTTTACGTATATCCTCTTGTATGTTCATCTGGATTACCTGTGACCACAATCCATATGACTTATGTGATTTTTCTATCTATATTCATCATTACATTGAAAATTTATATATTTTCATCAATTGAATGTTTAAGTTTAGAATGATTGATATCAATGTTAAATATCAAGTATAATTAGCCATAATACTCAAAAATACAAGTTATAAAAGAAGAATATGATTTCTTTGTAAAACGTATGTTACAATTGTCATGTAACAAAAAGCAACACACAACATCTGAAATATTTTACTAATAGAAGACTAAAACCAGACAAGTGTTGATGGCAGGATAAATTTCAATTTCCTCAAGGCATCTATAGTTTTACAAAAGATGTCGTCTTTTTACTGATAAGTATTCTTTTTATCTACTAGTTATTTTCTTTTTTAGTTCTTCTCACTTACCTTACCGTAGTTAACATGAAGGGGACACAAACTACTTTATAATCTGATTGATAATTTGGTTTCAAAGTTTGCTTTGTATTTACGGTGCTAACTTAACATGTTACTTGTATTATCATAAGTTTCTATAAATGCTATTTTGGATCTTCGTAACGAACATCTAGCCAATGATATTATTATGTAGAATACTAGAATCCTACAATACACTTCAAAATCCATAATGTGCCTTTAGCTTTCACAATACTAAATTCTCCACCTTCCACTCCCAATCGAATCAGCTGAATAATATATTTATTTGTATGCATATGTTGCTTATATTCTTATCTCTTTTTGGCTTACACTTAATCACCTCATTTTTTGTAATTGCATAAGATTTATATGCTGAATATAGTGGTACATTTACATCTTAATAGTCAAACTAAGTCAATAACATACAAATGTAAAATAAAAAATAACCATACAAGTGTTAAAGAAGTAAGGTGGTTCATTGTACCCAGAAATAGTTGATCCATCTATACTGACCAAATTTCATATTCTCTCTTAGTAAGTAGTGTGTTTGGTTGATTGTTGATATAGGTGACGTTTGGATGTGCTTTTTCAAATCATATTGTGACTTGAAATGTATAAATTATCTAATTAGATAGTGATTTGCTTTAACATTAGAAATAATTAGTAAGTTAGATTTATTCTGACCTTCAAAGCAAACAATTTCCCAATCCATTTATGTCTGACCAGTTGAACAACACCTCCACTTCCTTTTCCAATGACTTTTATGGTCTCAAGATCTTCCAATGAAAATTGCAGATCAATGTCCTTAGCATCAGATGGCTGCTCAAGTAGCAAACTGAATGTGAGCTTTTTGATTTATTTCTATATAGCTCAAATAAGTCGGATTCAAATGGCATACTGAAACAGCTCAAATTTCACAAAAAAAGGAAGAAGAAGAAGAAGAAAAAGAAATGTGACGAGTTTACTAGCAGATCACACCATAATTTACAACCCCCCTTTGAAAATAAAGGAAACTTACACTAGTCTCCTTATCCTCAGATGCGAGTTTTAATCCTTTGAGATTTAGAAGTAAATCACCATCATGAAATGTCCCACTCGCCGTCCTGTGAATCCACTACAATCATCAGATACTACAAACGTATTCGATCAAACTCTACAATTAGGGCTTCATATAATCCAAACACAATTATCAACGAAACCAATAAGAAGCTTACGCCAATAACGATTACACATCATCCTAACAGCACAATTATGATTTTAACCGACACAATAACCGTCTAGTATAAAGCAAAAACAGAGACACCAGAGACAATAAATTCGACGTTAGGTTAAATGGAGTTAGATCAAGTTCACTTCAATCAGGGCATCACATCAAATACGCAACAACATTCACCAAATTCAGATAGAAAAGCTCTCCGATTAGAGATTCACGTGATTCAAACACGAATAGGAATCATATCAACATACAAACGGTGTTTCGAATGAAAATTGAAAGGGAGGTGGTATGTAGACATACAAGAAGCTGGTAATTGGGGCTTTTTGAGGCGGAACAGAGAGCTTGAGCTGCTTCAATGGCTTCATCCCCTTCATCACTGCAACTTAATTAGGGTTTGTTACAACGGTGTTTGTGAAACGTAGAGAGAGTTGAAATGGGAGCGTGTGAGCTGACCGACAGACGCCATGGAAAGTAATAAACAAAGTTCAAAGTTCAAATAATATTGACCGCCAAAACTCAAATGTTGTTTACAGTTGTGGCTACTTAAGTATTGCGTTTTGACAATTCCGGTCCTTGTACTATGAATATGTTATATTTCACCACCGCAATTCTATATTTTCTTTTATATATTTTTTTTATTGTATACCGTATTGCATTGCAAACTTCAACAAACTGTTATTTGTAACTATTTTCAAGTAGAATATTTATCATACAAGTTACGTAAACCTTTTCTATCTTTGACATCTACTTTAGTAAAGAAACGAAGTACATAGTCTCGACACTATTAAAGGATTATGTTAGCACCAACACTTTTTGATTTCAAAGGTTTGTATAATGTAAATAAACTGTTTATGTGGTATTAATAAAAGAAGAAAAAGGTCAGCGGCACCAAAAGAGTTTCATTTTTTAAAGTTAAGAACGTTGAATAGATGTTAGTATGGACAGGACAAATCAATAAAAAATCAAATAATGATCCAATGATTACATATATATTAGTCAATGACAATGAATTTGGATTGTTTTATCATGTCAACAAACCACCAACCTAATATCGGTTCGTTTGTAACCGGAAATGAGCTCGTGACACCTAAAAGAGAAGAGAACATTCTGAACGCTTCAACATAAAAGGTATTCAGTGCGTCCGGTCATTAGACCCTTGCACTTGCACGCGTTAAAATGTACCAACAGCTGTAATTTGACAATGGTAACGAACATTTTACAACTTACACAAGCAAAGGTGTCATATTAATATGAGATATCCCAAACCATTAAAATTATTAATCAAAATAACACTCCAGAGAGAGAAACAAAAACAAAAATCAAACAAGTATCCCACTTCCATCACACTTTATCATGACAATGATATTACAGGGGAAAGTTTGATCAATTCAGAGATTGTTTATACATTCCATCAAGCATCATCCACCTGGCTTACAACTCCAGGGGCTTTTACACAACTTTAATTACTAGTACAGTATCACTTCCCTGCAAATCATTCTCAATTTTTAGTTAATCAGAATAACCAATATGGGGATGTTTGGTACGGTTTGTTGAAACTCTATATCTGCATATCCAAACTGCTTATCGGATTATTTAAGTGAAATAACACACTTTTAGTGTGAATTTCAAAATTTTCTTTATCTGTGATTAGTGTTGAAGTCAGCTTATAAAACTATACTAATACAATAAATCAATAATCATATAATTTCTTGAAAAAAAAGGTTTAAGAGGTTATATGTATCAAAAATAAATTTCAGGCAACTTTCGACTGGTTTCTTTTTGAGCCCGCATCAACCCTTTCATAAATAAAGGGATCAAATTTGTCAACTATATCAATAGAAGTAAAGAAATAAATTAAAAGTGTTGGTGATTAGACACGCAAATTAAAACCCTGTTCAAGGAGATAACCTCCAATTTGGGTGCTAAAATATTGTGTGCTAAAATATAGTTGAAAAAAAACGAAATTTTCCCAATAATAAACCATCTAGAGACTTTTAGCATAAAAAAAGAATTCCAGACACCTCTCAGCTCATTTCATTTTAAGCAATTCTAATTTGACACGTATGACCAGAATCAAATCATTCATAAATAAATGGGTCAAAAGAATTGAAAGGAACGGTGACTTACAAAAGTAAATTAGAAACCCTGTTCGAGGAGATAGTCCCCAAGCCTTTCAACAATCATGTTGCATTGGCCCGGAGTCATTGGTTCATCATAGATACCAACGATTAATGACATTGCTGTCTTTTTAACAGTAACACCTCCTGGTCCCTGTAATTAACCAGAATAACATTGATAAAAAAAATATATAGTCAACTGCTGTAATACTTTTGTCATCCACATACATGTATGACAACTCAAATATAAATCCTTCAAATGTAAGCCTAAAGAAAATGATGAAAGTGGTAGTGGCTAGGAAACAATTTTCAACATGAATAAAGTGTACTTAACTAAATATTGAATATGACCACGATGGCATGAACCAATAACAAACTTCCTACAAATGGAAGATAGTTATTGAATCTAAGTATACAACTATGGTTTACAGACGACTCTTACGAACTACTTAATGAAAATATCTATCTGACTTTTAAAACTAAAACATTTCAATGGTGTTTACATGCGTTTTAAAAGTGATAATATTATAATTGCTATTCAATCCTACTTGAGCTTTTGTTTATCTAATTATTTCATGAGTCAGATAATCAGTTTGATATTAGCAGCAAGGTTGATTGTCAAGCTCATCTGAACAATATATCGAGCTCATCTTTTAAACTTCTAATGCTGCTTATTATCTGATCCGGTTGTTCAATTATTAATTTATTATATAATCCCTTCCAGAAAACATCAACACACCACCTAAAACCATTTATTCACCTGAATTTTAAAAGCGGCATATACCCATAAGAGACATGTTTGTATGTTATCAGTCACCAATAAAAAAATGTGAATTCATTACCTTTTTCCCTCGAATCACAGCTCCTGCCTCGCCTTGAATAACCATGTACTTGGTCCCACCAAGGTATAAACCAGTTGGTGCAAGTGAGCCAGGTTCATTGAAGTCATTCATGATAGCTGTTATTTCCTCTGGCTTAACCTGAAGTATTAGCAAATAAAGATGGGTGTTATTTCATTTCGTGTAATCTAACACAAAATTTTCATTAAAACAACTTTCTTCATTAAACTATTAAGATAATTTATTCAATAGATTTCCCTTTTTCCCTTCATAAACACTAACGACTCATAACCACTTAAACTGTAGCTTAACTTATCCTAGATTAACCAGACTGAGAATATGAATTGATTAGCATATAGTTCTAGATCATATTGTACTGAAAGTGATAGCACGACAAAATTTTACTGGATCCAACCATTAGAGCATTCAGAAACACTTCTCTTTTTTCGAATGACCAAACAACAAACACACCCACCCATCTAATCCTAATACTGCCCCAACAGGACATCATGATGGCAAAATGTCTCCCCTCTATCCAAAAGGTCAAGGATTCAAATCCTGCAAGATGTATGTATAGGTGGTTAATAGAAGTGTATTAAAAGCAAAAAAAAATATCTAATCCTACTACTAAATCCACACCATCATCCACCATGAGACTTGAACCTTCAACCTCGTGGGAATGGACACCACTACACACACACACCTCGGTACCATTCATAAACAATTAACTGGCATGCTATTCAAAATAATATTCAGGACAAAATCCAAAACCAGATTTCAAATCAATTTCCTAGAAAGTAATATTATTTCATGATGTCAGGCACCTCCCTTAGTCAAATGATCCATAAAATGTTTCGAACCAAACAAGAGAACTCAATTCAAAAAACTGGTATCATGGATTACGGAACCCATTTGGCCTATAAAACCGATCAAACCTACAACTGCACGTCTCCGATATCGCCACTAACCTCAACCAGAATAACTATACTCTAAAAAACCTAGGTCAAAACAAGCAAAAAAACACCCTTGATAAACCCTAACATCAACCAAAACACTTAAAGACCTAAAACCTCTCCACAACCAACACATAATCAAGGTCCACACGAGATCAAAAGTCCACCACATGCAGCGAAACAACTTCACCCCGAGCCTTGAACAACTCATCAACAGCATCGATTCAAGTCAGATCCAAATCAAAATCAAAGTCAAACAGACGAAAACAAACCAAACAAAGCAAAAAATAAGTCAACTTGACAACGTAGAGGCACATTTAGATTGAATTATTAGACCTGAGGAAAGGTGGCTGATTGAGCCCAAACGGTGCCATCGTGACCGATGATAGCGGCAGCAGAGAGGTGGTTTCCTTCGATGTCGCACATCAAGTGATCATCGACGTACGCTTGCCACGACATCGTGCTTCGATTATCGGTGGATTTGATCCGATTTGTGTGTGTTTGTGTATGAATAATCGGTTGGGGTTTGAGCTTGAGAATCGTGGGGGGGTGAAGACGTAGATATAGCGTGGAAACGACGACGTTGTGACGTGCGAGTGTGTGAATTATTCCTTAGTCCTCACTGGTGTCAAGGTGTGGTCATGGCCCCATGTAAATTGTCACTACATAATTCCTTTTAGTATATTGTAAAGTTTAAAATAAATTTATTAAGCTTTCTTTAAAAAGAAAATAGGTTTCGTATATAACAAGACTACAATTATCGCATTGTTTGACTTATTACTACCTTCTCTATTTATCACATACCCTTTTCTTTATGTTGGATATACATCACAAGTTGTTCGTAAACAAGAGAAATACTCAGGGGGCAGCAATTCAGGTATAGTGACTCCTAGTAAGTTTTTATCTGGCAACCAAAAGTAAATCCGTGAGCTTTTTATGGGTAAAACATACAATATTTGTGGTACGATGGGCCGGATGTTATCGAATGGTATCAGAGTCATTCTTGTGTCGTTCGGGATGGTGAGTCATGGGGCTCATCGGATGACGATGAGTCCAGAGAGGGGGGTGACTGTGACACCCTACGTAAATTCCACATCGGCAGTGGACAGAAGAAATGTTGGGTTTATAAGTAATGGCTGGACTCTAATATCGGTTTTTGATTATAGAAGACCTTCCACAGTTAAACGTGATTATGTGGCAGAAATCCAGAGTTGGGTGACCTCTTAGGAAGTTTTCACCTGAGTAATCAAAAGCAAATCCGTGAGTTCCTCGTGGGCAAAGTGGACAATATTGGGGCTACCGGATGTTACATATACAACCCGTATAGGTCTATACGACGCGTATAATAAAATTTGACGCGGAAGACAATGACAAATTCAGGAGCCTTTTAGATGGGTTATACGTCCACATAGGTTTTTTCAACCCGTACAATATGATCCGTATAAAAATATATAAGGTTGTTGATTTATATCACAATAACTGGTCCCTAAATTTATTGAGCTATCCATGGCATTACATCCCCAAACTATGTTAACGAATAGTAAGCAAAATGCTTATTGATATTGATTTTTATTTTTTAAGTGTTGACCTACAAGAAGAACCTTTATGAAAAAAAATCAAAAAATATGTAAAATTTCATTTTTATATGAACTTTTTAAGGATGATAATATAAATTGTGTTGGTTGTAATTTATCATTTCTTTTTATTTGAATTCAAGAATTGGGATTTCAGGTCCCATCTATAACACTCTCCTTCTCTCTCTCCCCAC